>JARHVA010001492.1:872500-1020000 GCA_037957365.1 Torreya grandis | reverse complement strand
ATGAAGTTTTTAAATACTCGTGCATATACCAAGTAAAGAGGCTTCCTCATTCACATGGATAGTTTGATCAGATTTAACATTAGCAATTTTACAATTTGTAGGCTCCATTTTTTTCTTCTTATATAATTCACATCTCAGTTTATTTTTTTTAGCTTTGTCTTCACAATAAACTTTCTTTCACTCTTTCTTTGCCTATTCCTTTTATTTCCCATCTTATAAGTTCTTAACTTTGCACCTTCACAAAACTGTACCAAAATGTATTTAGTTATTCTATAAAACTAAAATACAACAAACTTACCCCTGATACTAGTTGACATGAGTCCATGCACTATCTTTTGCCATATGAAAGTACATTTGCCAATTTTCAAAAGAAAATATTTTTATTTTCCACCACATATGGGAACTCTGGTGGGTTATATTGGAAAATGCTAAGGGTTAAATTTGAGTTTAAAATATATTAAATATGAATAATAAATATAAACTGAGAATCAAGATAGAGTAAAAAAACTCATTATAGTTAACATATAATTATTCACAACTACGATTTATACGTAACCCAATACTTATTTGTATAAAGAGATAAAAGAATTCATCATTCATCATGGAAGTGCAGATTTATAAGGAGGAACAATGGAAAATCTTTGAGTCTTGCACCTTTGTTTTTCATGATAACTAGAGCTAAAATCTAAAGTACAATGTCCATCATATAGGGCACATAAATAACATTTGTACATTATACAACCCTTGCCATTATGAATTAATCCTTTTTGCTTTAGACTGAGATATTGATATTGTTTTCTTTGGGGAGATTTATTGATAAATATATAGTCTATAGAAGGATTACATAGTTTTTGTATGTTGAACATCACATGCTCATCATTAATATCAATTGTAATTACAGGAGAAACACTAGCCATTACATCAACATGATGATTATCTTTCCAATGAATATTTTTAATGGAAAAATAAGAAAATTATGTTATTGAACATTAGACCATATCTTTATAAGGGAAATGGTTTTTTGTGTTGGAAAAAAGATGTTTCAAATTTTGGAACAAATTATTAATATGCAGGTATAGGTAGAAAACATGTAGGAATGTGTGAAGTTGTCAAATAGTGCACCAATAGGATGGGTATTTGTATAAGGTATATTTATAGTGGTAATTAGTCTATCAATAATCCCCATAGTTGTTAGTCGAAGAAGTGATAAACATGGTATCAAATTACTAACTAAATGTTTAAGATGAGGCCTTGTAGTGGATTTGGAAGATGTATTTCACATGGAATGAATACACAATAGAAACAAAAACAAGTGGTAAAACATCTGAAATTCACATATGATATGTTTATGATGTTTCCATAATATAAATATATACAATATTCCACATGGAGAGTGAAGGGAGTGACTACATAAGGAAATCAAGTTATCCATTTGGGATGAATTTGATAGATTTTATGCACATATTATAATATAAGTATGATCCAAATGAAATGGTGGACATCTTTGAATAATTAAATAAGGATTTTTAAGGGAATTTTTTCTCTATGAATTGTAGCAATAGAACCTCTTTGTGATTAAAGAGAACAAGTAGGATGCTCTTGAAAGTGTGTGCATGTATGATGTTTTTTAAAACACATATTTTTAATTTTTACTATGATATGATCCACCTATTGAAATGTGCTCAAAAGTATTTCAATGTATTTTTTCCATCGTGTCAGATTGGCCATGATCTTGGATCCTTGCACAGAAGATTGAGTAAATCCATGTATGGAGTAATGAAATCATAGATAAATTGAAAAGGACGAAGAAATGTCTTCACACAATAATATTGCAAAATATGACCTGCTTGCATAAAATCAATGTATGGAGCAATGAAATCATAGATAAATTGAAAAGGAGGAAGAGACTTGTCTTCACACAATAATATTTCAAAATAGGACCTGCTTGCATAAAATCACATTAACCTGTCTAAGCTTCTAAAGTTAAAAAGTGGGGTACATATAGGAAAAATTAGGGAAACATAAGGAAGCCTCTAATTTTCTTAATTAGATAATTACATTAAAATGAAATTACTCTATGTGACCCTTTTATAATTAACCTAAAGAAGATTAATTGACATAGAATGGCCATAATGTCGTGTAGGCAAAACCCAATAGGAAAAAGCATAACAATAACATCCCCCCTTAAGCATAGCTTAGGTGAGATGAGAATTGGGTCCCAACATTGAAAGCCTGATGAGGTACCCAAACACATAGTGAAGAACCTCCATAGAAGGAGGAAGATGGTGGAGCAGCCTTAACCCCAATGAGAGCACACAGATGAACAAATTTAGTCTCTGTGAAGGGCTTGGTTAGAATATCTACAATCTTCTCTAATGTTGGATAATATCAAAGATCAATGACTTGTTCATTGATAAGATCCCTAATGAAATGTATGTGAATCTCTATGTGTTTGGTCCTTTGATGGAAAAATAGATTCCTGCAAATCTGGATAGTGTTTTGGTTATCATAGTAGATGATTTTTGGCTTATAAAACAGGATACCAAACTCAGTGAGAATCCCCTAAAACCAAATTGCCTCAGTGGTGGCATTAATATCTCCTCTATATTTTGCCTCTGTAGATGATAAAGTAATTGCATGCTGCTTCTTTCTTGACCAACTTATTGGACCCAAACCAAGTAAGAAATTATAGCCTGAAGTGGACTTTTGACTCTAAATATCTTTAGCCCAATATGAATCTATGTATCCGATAAAATCAACCTCTATTCCTACTCTATAGTGTATCCCATAGTTGTACAAACCTTGAATGTAGTACATAATCCACTTAGTTGCTTTCCAATGCAATTCATGTGGCTCCTACATAAATTGGGAGACCATGCCAATTGCTCAGGATATGTTAGGTCTAGTGTGTGTGAGATAGATAAGACTACCCACAAGTTATCTATATGGAGTTGCATCAACCAATGGTGTAGGACAATGAGCCTCAAGCTTTACACCAAATAAGAAGGGAGTAGGAGTGTGCTTACAATCAACCATGTTAAACCTCATAAGCAAATCAAGAGAATATTTGGATTAAGAGAATATTTGGATTGTGATAAATTTATCCTAAAATTTGATTGAATGATTTCAATCCTGAGAAAGTAATACAATAATCTCATATCTATCATTGAAAATCTATATAAAAGTGTAGTTTTCACTACTGAGATGGATGATCATGAGCTCCCTATAATCAAAAAGTCATCCATGTAGAGAGCTAGGATCAATAGATAATCATCCTACTGCAAGATGTAGACATTCAGATCTGAGTGTCATCTGGTAAATTTGACTATGAGGAGAAAGGAGTTCATCTTGGCATATCATGCCTAAGAGGCCTGTTTGAGTTCATAAATAGATTTATTGAGTCTACAAACCAAGGAGTAATCTTCCACAAAGCCTTGTGGTTACTCCATGTAGATCTCTTTTTTGAGGTCACCATGTAGAAAAGTACTCTTGACATCCATTTGGTGAATATCCCACTGATATGTGACTGTGATGGATAGAGTGAGTCATCTTTGTTGGGTGAATATTTTATCACCAGTTGACTGATGGAAAAATAGGTGCATCAACCACAACATAAGGAGATTTATACAACAAAATGGATGTGGTGACCAGAGCCAGATTGAGACAAATCTCTTCTCTCAGTAAGGGGAGGTTCCCTATATATATATATATATATAAGCTGAAAATACAAATAGGGGTTAAATCATACCATCCATATCTACTTTTTCAGAGATGATGTTCACAAAATAGAGGAAAATTCCTAGGTAATGGTTGAAGGCACTTCTCTTCTTTCAGAAATGAAATTCAGCCAACAACAGGGTTCTTCCTAGGTAATAACAGAAACCACAACGAACCTATGAAAGCACAAAGTCTTTCATTATTTATCCTACTGATTAGGACAAAGTAACATAGCAGGATTAAGTTCAACCCAAAGTCTACACCTAAGACTACAACAGAGTGAAAGGTTACGAAGGATAAAGAGAGCTCAAAGTCTCTTTAGTATCCTTTACACAAAACACAAATTGAAGACAATTATAGTAGCACAAAGTCTCCCATAGTCAGCTTCAAGACATCTTCCAGCTTATTTCCACTTGTTCTAATTATTTGATTAAATGGACAAGATTGTATTTAGGAAACAAACATAAGAACAATTTCCTAGATGACACAAGCTTATTCCAACACAAAGTCTGAAAGGTCGCTTGCTTTCTCATTCATTTAACAAAATATGATTAATAATCTGAGCCCAAAGTCTCAAGAATGCCTTTCAATTTTGGCAGAGATTCACTTCTAATAAAAAATAGATTTTCCTTATACAAAATGAGAGATTACAATATATAGCATCATAAGAAAGACTTGGGCACTTGTTTTCATGAAAATGGCCCATGCTGACTTGAATGCATTGAATATATATGAAAGGGCCATGCTATAACAAGTCATTAGCCTTGAATTTGGTGTTCTAAATAATCTCAAATATCTCCTACTAAGCATGGGTTGTTTGGTCTTCTTTATGATGCTTACATAGCTGTCTATTCACCTTTACTTAATGCAAAAAAACAAGCCACGCCTTTGAATGTTTATGTTCTTTGATGTCCACTTGGTGGACTATTCCACCTACTAGAAATAACTCTCCTATAGATATTTCTATATTTACTATAGTTTTTCTCTCTTTCCTTGCCACGTTTTGTATTTCCTTGGTGATCTGAGCTCTCGGGGCTATCTTCTCACTTTCTGCTGCTCTTTCGGCTCCTTCCTTAGGTGGTCACTGAGCTTGTTCTCAGGTCTTTTAAAAACCAATGGTTATTTCATCACCCTAAATTTGACATCCACGAGGATGTCATTGGTCACTTTGAACCTCTTTAAACCTTGAACCTTGAACTCTTTTGGTTCAAAGGTTCAACGGTTCGTCGATTCAATGTTTTGTAAAGGGTCACATTCACTCTATTTTTCTTCTTTAGTTGAACCATTTGGTTAAACTTATTTCTGGAATCTTTCACTTCCTTCATTCACTCAAAGCTTCCTTTCAAAATTTGAACTCTTTAAACCCTTTCAACCTTTGAACCATTTTGGTTCAAGGTTCAACGGTTCATTCTTTTTTTTTGAATCCTTTGAAGCTTCAAACTATCTGGATCCTTTCCTTTTCTAAGCCTGTTGAACTCTTTGAACTTGTTGAACCTTTGAACTCTTTTTGGTTCAAGGTTTAATGGTTAAATCTTCACTCTTCAAATCCTTTTATTCTCTAAGTCTGTCGAAGTCGTTAAACCTTTGAACCCATTGAACCTTTCAACCTTTTGGAGGCGGGGTTCAATGGTTCAATGGTTCAAAGTGGTTCATTCTAATTGTTTGAAGCCCACCGTTAAGTCTTTTGATCAAACCTTTGTGTTGAACTATCCTTAAAACACTAAGAAAATGCCTTAAGTGTTTTGAACTTCCTTTGAAGAAAGCCCGTCTGCAACTTCCTTAGCTAAAAAGGCTTGAATATTTCAAAAACTTAACTGCTCAAAACATTTTTGAGAAAAAAAAGAGAGAGTTTTGGTCTACAAGACCAAAATGGTCGGTATGTTGTCCACAAAATCAAGTGATGGATTTTGGGAATAACAGCTAGCTCCAGTTGGGGAACTTTCATCGATTAAAATTTTGAAATAGTCGAAGGGAGTAGAAACTAGAATCTCAATGCCTTCATTTATGCCATTGGGCTACGGAGTCATGCTTACCCAAAAAAAAGGTGCCAAAAATTAATGATGCCAAAAATAAATGAAAAATACAAAACAAATAAAGATTATACATATATACAAATAGACTTATTTGATACTTCAAAGATTGAAGTGCTTTAGATGCTGCCCACTATGAGGTAGAGTAAATGGCGTTCCATCTTGATATCTTAGCAAGAAATTATTTTCACCATTTAAATGATGAATGACAAATGGGCCTCTCCACAAGGAATCCAATTTTCCATGTATTCTTTTTGGTTCTCTCCTCTTGTCCCACAATAGGACTTGATCTCCAATCTAAAAGTCACAGATCCTTACTTTCTAGTCAAAGAGTCTCTTTACCAGACTTTGATGCATAGTAATTTGGTCACCACCATAGTTTTTTACTCATTTATTTTAGTCAAGCACATGATCCTTTTGTCGATGGAAATTTCAAAAGTTAAATCTTCCACTACCTTTGCTAACTTTAACGCTGGTAATTCCAAGGTGATTGGTATCTCTATATTGAGACCATACAAAATTTGAAATGGGGACATACAAATTTCCCTCTTGGGTTTAATTCTATCTACCCATAAAGCATCAAGTAATGATTTATGCCAGGTTCTCTAATTATCATCTAACAGCTTCTTGATAATGGTCACCAAGTTCTTGTTGCTTGATTCTGCTTGACCATTTCTTTGCAGATAATAGTCATAAGAGTGGGAGAGAATAATCCCATAATAGTAGCAAAATTGGGTGATATCATGAGAAGAGAAATAGGCTGCATTATCTATTACAATCTTGGTTGGGACCCCAAACCTGGAAATGATGTTTTCCTTGAGGAAATTACACACTACTTCTGAAGTAGCATACTTGACTGAAATGGCTTCCACCCACTTGGTAAAGTAGTCTATGGTTTTAAGGACATAATCATGTCCAACACTCGAGGATGGATTTATGGCACCAATGAAATCAATTCTTCATTACTGAAATGGCTCTTCTATTACCACATGGTTGAGAGGTAATGCAGCCAATTTGAGTTTGCCAACGAACTGTTGACACATCTCACATCTACGCACCCAAGCATATGAATCTTGAAATAGAGTAGGCCAATAGTACCTAGCTCATAGAATCTTATGGGTAGTCACAGGCATGAAAAAATGTTCTTCACAAGCCAAATTTTGGAATGACTCTAAAAGTTTGTTCTGCTACACTTTATCCACGCAGCGAAGGAATAACCCATCAAGGTTCCTCTTATATAAACCATTGTCCCAAAGGACAAAGTTGGAAGCTTTCAACTTAACAGTCTTCTTTTCTTTACAAGACAGGTGAGCAGGACACTCACTATATGTGGTGACAAAGCGAACTGTTGGCATGTCTTCAACTTCTATTTCTTCATGCCCTACTTCTTTTGGTATGTTATCAAAAATTAATTGGTAGAGACCCCTTCCCCATACAATCTTCTTAGGTTTGATAACAAGATCAAACTCTTAGATTTTGGAAATCCAATTGCCCCTTTTAGTTCTAAACTCTTGTTGAGTTAGAATGGACTTGACTGTTGTATCAAGAACCAGAGCAATAGTGTGTGAGTTCAAGATGTAAAATTGGAAGTGCTTTACCACCTTTACCATAGCATAAGCATGCTTCTATATGTTTGAATACTTCAACTCATAAGCTTTAAGAGGACAACTCATAAAGGATATGGGAGATTCCACACCTTCTTTGTTCTTCTAAACCAAGATGGCTAAAAGCGTATGTCCAGAAGCATAACTATACATCATAAAGTCTTTGGTGTAATTAGGACAAACCAAGATTGGGGCATGGGTGATAGCTTCTTTGATGTCTTGAAATGTTGATTTGCCTTCTTCAGTCTAGCTGAAAGTGGCTTTGCCCTTCATCATATTTACAATGTGGCGAGTCTTCTCTATGAATTTAGGAATGAACCTTCATAGAAAATTCACCTTTCTAAAGAAAGAGTGAACTACAGTCTTACTGGCAGGAAGAGCAATCTCTTGAATAGATTTTACCCTTTTTGGGTTGATCTTTATGCCTTCTCAGGACACAGTGTGACTAAGAAGTTTCCCTTCAGTAACCCCAAAAATCAATTTTTTAGGAATAAGAGAAATACCATTGTGTCGACATGGCTCCAAAACTTATTGTAGATGATTCACATGATCAGGATGATGTTTAGAGAAGACTATTAAGTCATCAAGGTATACCATAATGAATTTCCCCATTTCACTTCTGAAAGCAAGATCCATCGCTCTTTGGAAGGTGGCACCAACATTGATCAAGCCAAAAGGCATTTTGCAATATGCAAAGGTGCTTCAAGGTGTTGTGAAGGCAGTCTTATGTTGGTTTGCTTCACCAACTTCCACTTGCTTATATCCTAAAAATCCATCTAACATTGATAACATCTAAGTGCCAATCACTATCTGCAACAGCTGATCCATGATGGGCAAGGGATAGTTGTCCTTTAAAGATGACTGATTCAAATTTTTGAAATCAATACATAGGCAAATTTCTCCATTCTTCTTTCTCATAGGGACTATGTTTGCAATCCAGGTGGAATGATGGATTGGGAAAATAATTCTTGCATTCAAAATTTTCTATATCTTAGAAAGAATAGTACCTGATATTCTAGGGTTGTGCTACCTTTGCTTTTGCTTATGAGGTAACAACCCAATCTTGAGAGGAATTTTATGCTAGATTTATTCAGGTCTGAGAGATTTTAGATCATCATAAGAGTATGCCAAAACATCAGTGTAATGGTGAAGCAGTGTAATGAATTTGAGTTTTTCATTAGGGGTAAAAAAATTTCCAATGTTGACCATTTTTGGATTGTCTTCTATACTCAAATTTATTTGATCAAAATCCTTGGAGGATTTTGAATCCATTTGTTGTTCCTTGATAAATCTATCATGCTTGTCAAAAATTTTCTCAAGAGAGACTAATACTTTGGGAATTTTATTCCCTTTGAGCTGAAAGAAATCTTCATCAGCTTTTAAATTTGTTTCAAGAGCTGATTCCCATGGTGGAGATTCACTACCTTCAAAATGAAGCTTCTCAAAGCTATCCATCTATTCAAGAAAAGTAATGATTTGGTTGTCCCCATTCAACACCTGCCAATGGTCAACATTATCAGGTACACTTGGTTGAAAGATCAACTCGATAGTATACCTGTCTTCTTTGAAATCTTGGTGAGGGATCAAGAGAGTTGTAGAGATGGCCAATGCATCTGCATGACTGTTGAATTCTCTGGGAACAATAGAAATACTAAAAGCATTAAAGCTTTCAATGTAGTCTCACACCAGATTATGATAATGTCACAATATTTCATTCTTGGTTTGATACAGGTTCCTCACCTGACAAACCACCAGCTCAACATCTCTTTTGGCATGAAGGAGCTTAACACCTTTATCTTGAGCAGCCTTTAAACTGAGTAGCAGTGATTCATATTCAACAGTGTTGTTAGTGTTGCTAAATTGCAACTTATATGCATAAGGGAAAATATCTCTTTGAAGAGATATTAAAACTAATCTAGCTCCAGAATTGGTAGAGGAATTACTACCATCGAATTCTAGAATCCAGATATCATCAGAATCTAATTTTATTTCAAATTTTTCTTTATTAGGAAGGAAAGATCCTTTTTTATCTGTACTGCACCCTACCAATTCTTCTGACATCTTGTCTAAATTATTTGGATTGTCACCTACTATACTTTCATCTGCTGAAACAGGAACGTCTTCAGTAGATAAAAATTAATTACCCATGCCTAAAGACTCAAAGAGACTTTGAGCTTCAGAGGCTGACGTTTGGGTGATAATGTACTTTGCTTCCTTCTTAGGAAGCAGCCTCTCCATGATGCCCTTGACAGGGATCCTCTCCTCAGATAGGTTCATGCTCAATTCTCCACCAATGTCCTTGCAAAAATTTTACCCAAGAAGAATGCCGTAGGAGGTTGGGACGTTAGCCACAAGGACTATCATTTTGATTCTCTTATCTGGGAAGGCTGTAAATGCAAATTGAGCATCTTTGATTTATCCCAGTAGAGGCACTTGTTTGTTTTCCATGGAAAAACATTTCTCAAAGGTCTTAGTCAGCGTCAGACCAAGAGATTCTACCACCTTGGCAGGCATGACATTGTCAAAGGCACCAGAATCTATAATGTAATTGTTTAGTTGATGATCATTTATCAACAGGGAAACATAAAATAGTTCTATTTTCCTAGGGGCAGCTATAGGAGTAACCACAAGATTATTTTGAGTAGGTGTGTTCTTTAGGGGAACAAAGTTACTTTTGAAATTTCTTGTCCTATAGGGATGGTTTTATTTTTAACGCATTGAAATAACCTATCCAACTGCTCAAGGTTGGATTACAAGAATTCAAACTTAGACATTTGAATTTTAGTCTCCTTAGTGACGAGTGTCATCTAAATCCTCATTTAACCAATATTTAATTAGTGTCTTATCAACCAGGGCTGGTGTCCAAAGCTAACTGCAGTAAGGTATGGGACGGTAGATCTAGAAGTCTTGCTTATGGGGGTGCTTGCTGATCCTATTCTAACTTTGACTAAACTACTTGATTCACGCTTTTGCTAAAAAAGAAAGAAATCAAATCAATCCACTCCTTTGATGGAATTAAAAGATCACACTCCTATTTTATGTTTGCAGGGAAAATAAATTCACACTCCTACTTACGAAAGAAAATTTGCTTCACACTTTTGCTGTAAAAGAAAAGATACTTTGCATAGAAAAGAAATGAAATAAGAAAATGATCTTTTTAAACTATGAATTTGTTTTGATATTTTTATAAATAAATACAAATAGTAACAATATTATGACTAATAAAATAGAACATAAATACCGTACACAGTTCCTAGTTCCAAGGAGAGTGGGCCCTTGCTCCTCTCGGACTCAGGAACAAAGCTTAATCAGTGCTAGAAACTTGAAGTATTAATTCATAGAAATGAAATAATTACAATCTGATTGAAACCTGTATGCTTATCTAATTCTCAATCCTCTATTTTCTTCTTTTCTAAATCCCTTTTTATAGTTGAAAGTCTTACACTTTATACTAATACAATTAACTTGAAATATGATGCAAAGAAATAGGATTCTTTGGTCGATCCATTCTTCCAAAGCTAGGAGATTGGACTCCCAAGAGATCCAATTATTCTGATGAAATACATATCCTATCTTATAATAGTCCTAAAATTTGATAATATACAAATTTATCAAAAGCAAGTCCTTCAAAATAGCAGGCGGTTTTTGTCCTTATTTGATTCTAGCTGGAATGGTTCTTTCCTATCCTATCTAGGCTCCAGCTTCCCATTGTCCTTAAAACATTATCGGTACTAACCCTACAGAGTCTGTAGAAATGAGCCTATGGAGTCTATAGAAATAAGCCTACAGAGTCTGTAGAAACAAGCCTACGGAGTCCATAGAAATAAGCCTGCAGAGTCTGTAGAAACAAGCATGTGGAGTCCGTAGAAACAAGCCTACAGAGTCCGTAGTTCTGCTGGGTGGAGATCAAAATGGAATGTTCATTGTACATCACCTGTGTCTTCTTCTTGAGCATTGTTCACACAAAATATCACTAAAACATGCTATATATTAGACATTAATGACAAAGTAAAGATTCAGTCTTTAATTTAATATAAACAAGACAAATATCTATTTTCCATGTAATAGCTATCTAAGAATCTAAGATTTGTATAAGATAATATCCTTCAAGAGATGATTTGAAGGAAATAACATGTCAATGATGAGCCATATTTTGAGCTCATCATCTCCCCCAAGATTTACCTTTTGCAAGTCCCATTGCAAACATGTATTAGCGTTCATAGCTCTGGCTTTTGCTTTCTACACTCTGACTCAAGTCATATTCATCAAACTCATTTGTTGTGTCTATTTCAATTGCTGGTAAATCCTTGATGTGTTTGAATCATTTTTTCCATATACTAAATTATTCTACTGATTACGGAGCCCAACTCTGCCATCTTGGAATAGGTATGATCAACAAAGGGGGTCTATATCTCATGCCAATCCATTTCTATTCTCCCCCAAAGTTGATTACCTCTATTAAAATTTATAGAATTGAGGATGCTCTCCTCATACTCCATCTTAATTTATTTGGGGACATGACTTCTCGCCTTTTAAGAGGGACTGGAAGTTGGTCCCATTTATTTACACTTGCAGTCACTACTAAATCAAAATTCTATCTTGAAAATAAATCAAAAGAAATAGTACAATCATATAGAACCTGTAAATAATGTGTTTTAACCTCATCATTTAACAAAGCATAGTGAAAATTTTGTTTAATCAATCTGGGAATAGGAAAGGCTGGTCTAACACATAATCCTATAGTCTTAACATGATTTGTATAGTCCTCAAATCTGCCTTTCCATGCTACTAATTTTTTAATGTAGAATGTAATGCTCTCAGTTGAACTTCTCCTACATGAAGATTTATCAAAAACTTATTGTGCTCATTATCTCCTAGAATCAAGTCATGCAAATAAAATTCACAAAGAAAATTCTGCTGATTAGGTTCAGTACTATAGAAAATTTCCAAAAATGTTGTTGGCTACAAAATTTTGTAAGGAAGATGACTGGAGATCCACAGAAGTTGCCATTTGTAAAATTATTTAAATAAAAACAAACTGTATGCAAGAGAAGGATTCCTACATGTCAAAAGAGTTTCTCCTAATTTACATGCATCCTGCAAATTTTCTTCTAACTCTTGGACTTTAACCTCTAATTCTTTCTTTTCATTTTCCAAGAGTTTGATCGAAGAAGTTGCCTCTTTGTTCTTCTGTTTAAGTACAAAATATTTTTCTTCAATTTGATGTAGTATTTTCAAGGGAGGAATACTTGGATCACTTGTTTGATAACTGTGGTCAACAAATAGTTTGGGGGGAGAAAGTGCAACAGCAGGTGCTTCAGAAGAATTCACCAAATTTTGAAATCTCTTATTTTCCTTCTTTAAACTTTATACATAAATCCAAAGATCAATCTTTTCATCTTCATGTTCTTTTATTATTTATTTTAACTTGTGAATTTATGCATCATGATCAGCAGATACTGTATCTAATTTCTATACCAAAGATGAGTTGAGATGGTCCTTGTCTTGTAATTGACTGATCAAGTTAGAAATGTTAGCTCTTTGTTGTTTTTCAAGAGCTTGAGCTTGAGAAAGCTACAAAATTAGCTACATAATAGGATCATTTAGATTTGATGATTCACCTTTCTCATTGGTACATATAGTTTTCCTTTTATCCTTTGCAATTTCAACTGGAACAAGTGGTTGTTCTGCCATACCTAATTTCTCTGTTGTGTGTGGCTCTTTCTCTGGATTTGTCTCCTCCAATATGATTGGAGAGTTCTTTTCAAAAGGAGTTTATTCAATATCTATAGGTGCAGGATTACTCTAATGTATGGGGGAATGAGACACCATTTTAAGACTATCTAAAATATCTATAACTTCTTATTCATTTTCTTTTGTTAAAATGAGCCTTCTCCTTCTTTTAGTTACTCTTTGAGCTACACTTGGTTGATTTTCCTTCTCAACCACCAAACCCTTGGTCTTCTCAAGTTCTATAGCAACCTTCTGTCTCAATTTTATTCTTCCTGTCAAAGGAACTGGTTGTACTATAGAATCATGAGGTTCTTGTGGAGACCTTAAAATTTTAGGGTTTTGAGACCTTGTGATTCTTCTTGAAGAAGAAGAAGGGATTTTTGTGGAGATTACAGTCTGAGATTCTTTTCTTGGTGTTGTATTCTCAGCTGATGGGGTAGGTGGGGATGAGTGTTCTTTTAGTACATTTGGGGTTTCTTGTGCTATACTATTATGAAATTTCTCCCAGACCTCTTGACCTTACTGAAGGAAATGATGCTGGATAATAATCTGAATAAGCCCATGATGCCTAAGAGCAGTAGTAGGGGTTGTAGACATAACTTGTAGAGCACCATAAAAGAAAGATGGGAGGTTAATTTTGTACTGAAGGTTTTTTCTCCCATGCTTAAGATGTATTAAAATTTTCATGGCATCTCCCCCTAAAAGACTATGTTACCCTTCACAAATGATATATTTAATTACCTATTTGGCTATAAATTTCCAAGGTTTAGAAAGTGAATTCCTTTTAATCCCTTTTGATTTTCCCTTGGAATCTACTAGACTTGAAGTTCTAATATGCTTATTACCATTAAACTAAATGATTATATCACTAAATGAAACTCTGCCTGTAGCTCTCATTCCTTCTTCTATAACTTGTATAATTTGGCTTATGATTTGAGTTGTAACAGGAATAACAATGCCTTTCACAATTGAAAATTCAAGGGTGAGATTGGTAATAAATTCACTTACCATTATTTCGTCAAAACTAGCCATTGGCTCTGAACACTACTATAGAAGCTTTGTCTTTATAAACCTTTGTTGGATCCTTCGGCTCTGATCTTGTCTTCTGTCCCATTTTTATGCAGATTTACAGTCAGCGTGATTCCTTTAACTTCAATTAAGGTGTAGACCAATCTTTTATTGAAGTCGATAGGCAAAAGGCTCTGAGGATCAATTTCTATTGAAGTCTGTAGAAAAGAAATGGTTTATTTGAAATGCTACAGCTGCATGAGTTTGTAGTGATGTGATACAATTAGGTGTCGCACATTTCTACAGAGTGTGCCAACCATTTGATCTCATCAATACAAGTCATGTGAAATGATGATGTGTCATATTGACGATGACGGTGATTTATTACTTCATTTAAAAACCCATTTTTATGATGTCCCATCATTACGGTACTTGATGACTCAATTGATGATATCAAAGCCACACACTTATCCATGCACCTTTAGCAGCTTCATTGCATGCTTTTTCATTATGGCATTTGTCATTCCATTTTGGAAGATTAAAATCTAGGTCATCTCGGAAGAATAGGGTCTTAATCAAATCGAAGATAATTAGTTAACTAAACATAGAGAAATGAAATATATGCCTTACTTTAACCTTAGACGTTATCTTTTGCTCACCACATGTCCTGCACAAATAGGTTCGCATGGATTAGTTTACTGCATGGAGACAACCAATTATAGTGTCATGATGAGATTTATAAATTTTAGTTTTTGTCCTTTGGCTAGCCATTTCTGGTTTTCTAGCCAAATCCCTTTTTGCAATGCATAGCCAACCAGCGAGCTGGTTTTCTAGGCATGCATTGTCAATAGCATCCCTAGAAGGATTTTCACTATTGATTTGATTTTTTTTATTGGATTATCAAAGAGCATGTTTACTGGAAGAAGTAGAGGTTTACATAACAGCTACTTGATCCTTTAATTTTTGAATAAATTCATCTTTATTGAGAGGTTTTTGATAGAGATTCAATATATGTCCATTGATTAGCAAAGCTCTTTTGCTGGCATCAATATGTATCAGCTTAACAGAACCATTTTCATAGACCTCTTCAATCTCATAAGGTCCCAACCATCTTGTTTATAGTTTTCCTTTGAAATGTTGAAATTTAGAATCAAACAACAGTGCCCAATCTCTTTTTTAAAACTTTCGTTGCTTGATTTGTGCATCATGCCAAACTTTTCATTGATGTTGTACTAGTTCATTTCTTTGTAATGCTTCCATCCTCATTTCATCAAGTTGATTAAGCTGTAGGAGTCTTTCTTTATATATTTCTTCTAACTCAATTCCTACTTCTACAACTATTTTCAAAGTTTATAATTCAAAATTAACAGAGAATAAAGGTCTCTTACCATAAACCAATTCATAAGATGAAAATCCAGTTGTTATTTTCCGAGTAGTATTATAGGCCCAACCAATTTTTGATACCTTATCTGCCTAATATTTTCTACTGAAATTAACAACCTTGGTTAAAATGGTTTTCAGTTCTCTGTTGGTGACTTCAACTTGTCCATTTGCTTGTGGATGGTATGGAGATATTTTTTTGTGCTGAGTTTGATACACTTTCATAAAATGATTTATCATGTTTGACATGAACTACGGTCCTTGATCTGAGACTATCTCTCTTGGAGCACCAAATTGTTTCATGATTTTAAAATATAAGAAATTAGCTACCATCTCCTCTCTTGCATGAGTTAATGTTTCCACTTCTGCCCACTTGGTCATGTAGTCTATACAAACTAGAAGATACTCTTTTCCTCTAGAAGGAGGGTCCACTAGACCTATAAAATCAATTCCCCATTTCTCAAATGGTTTTAAAACTAGTTGAAGATGAGGGTGCAGGGGCATCTTTGTTGAAAGAGTAGGCTATCCAATTCACTGACAAGCATCACAGTGTTTGACATATATTTTTACTTGCTGATGAAGATGAGGCTAATAATATTCTACTCCCAAAATTTTATGTATGATTATTTGAGCTAAGTAATGGCCTCCTCCTGGTTCATCATGACAAGCTCTGATGATATCATAAGCTTCACCATTTGTCACACACCTGTGAAACACATGATCAGGTCCAAGTTTAAATAACATTCCATTAATCCATTTAAAAGAATAACTTTCTTTGATTAACCATTTTTTTTCTTTTTGTGAAAAGTATAGAGAAAACTTTTCTGTGGTGAGATAATTGGCTATATCAGCAAACCACAGAGATTGTGCTGAAATAGGAAATAATTGTTCATCTAGAAAGTCATCTTCCACTGGTTCTTCTTCACCTGTAGTGTTCATTTTTGACAAGAAGTCAGCAACCATGTTAGACTTCCCTAGTTTGTCTATAATAGTAACATCAAATGTTTGTAAGAGTAGTAGCCATCTAATAATCCTACCTCCCACAATTGGTTTGTTGGTAAGATATTTAATAGTTGAATGGTTTGTATAGACAAATACCTTGTAGCATGTTATGTAGTGTCTGAATTTGTTCATTGCATAAATTATAGCTAAGAATTCCTTCTCAGTTGTGGTGTAATTTATTTTAGTAGATGTCATGTTTTTGCTAATATAATATATAGCATACATGTTACATTCTTCATCCTTTTGTCCAAGAACTGCTCCTAGTGTTGTAATTGAAGCATTCGTGTATATATGAAATGGATTAGTCCAATCTGGTCCTCTTAATACTGGATCAGTAACAAGTTTATCTTTAATGGTTTCAAAGGCCTGCTGGCAACTATCACTCCATTCGAATGTACTGTCTTTTGTAAGCAAGGCAAACATAGGAGCAACTATTTGGCTAAACTTATCTATGAAGCATCTGTAGTAACTAGCATGTCCTAAAAAACTCTTAATTTTAGTTTATGTTTGTGGAATGGGAAAGTTAGAAACTATTTCAACTTTCTTTGGATCTACCTGAATGCCTTTTGCAGAAATATGGTGTCCCAGGACCATTTCTTCATCCATCATCAACAAACATTTCTCATTGCTCAAAGATAATTGATGTTCCTTACATCTGATCAATACTCTTTCCAAGTTGGTAAGAGCTTATTCATAAGTTTCACCATAAACAGTGAAATCATCCATATATACCTCAACATAATCATTTGTAAGGTCAGAGAAGATTGCCAGAATTACTCTTTAGAAGGTTGCTGGAGCATTATAGAGTCCAAATGGAAGTAATCGGTAAGCAAAATTTCCCCAAGGGTAGGTAAACATGGTTTTATCTTGATCTTCAACTGCTATCATTATCTAGTTATACCCACTGAACCCATTTAGGAAAGAAAAATATTTCTTTCCTGCCAAGTTATCAAGAACTTGATTAATAAAAGGTAAAGGAAAGTAATCTCTTAATGTTGCCTTGTTTAGTTCTTGATAATTCACACATACTCTTAAATTTCCATTTTTATTGGGCATAATTACTAGAGGTGACACCCACTGGTTGTCTGAGATGGGGTAAATAAATCCAACTTCTAGCAACTTTTGGATTTCTGTTTTGACTATTTCCTTTAATGCTGGGTTTATTCTTCTTTGTGGTTGTCTAACTGGTTTGATAGATTCTGTGTAAATGTGATGAGTGCATATGTTGGGGTGAATTCCTTTCATGTCAGTATAATCCCAAGCAAAATCCTTGGTATGTCTTTCCAACACTTCAAAGATTTGATCTTCCTCTTCATTTGTTAACCAACTATTGATGTTTAAAAAATTTCCAAGGAATACCATGATTGGTTTTGTACCTGGGTAGTTGAATTATATTTTCTTAAACTCACTAATTAATGATTTTAGAGGACATGGATAAGGAATTAGCTTATGAAACATAGTTACATTATCAACAAACTCTTTTCTAGGAGGAATCAGTCTTGCTAATGAACAATGAAATGTATCTAGGAAATGAGTTTGCTGCTATTCTGCCACTTTCCACACACTTTATTGAATCAGTCTATGATCATATGATGAAGTACTAGTAGAAGTAGAAGTGGAGGTTTCAAAAATTTCTATCTGACCCAAGAATCCTAAACTAAGGCAGTCCGTAGCTTTCAGACTGGCAAAGTCCGTAGTTTTTAGACTGGCAGAGTCCGTAGTTTCTGGACTAGCAAAGTTCGTAGTTTTTGGGTATATGTCTCCATTCAATTCTTCCAAGTGTTTTTTGACTGTGATCATGGCTAAGGAAGAAATGTTGTTTAATGTGTTATTTGATTCATCCACCCAAAGTTCTTGTATGCAATTTTTTGATGGTTTTGTAGGATAATACAAAGAGATGCATTTGGATTTTAACCCATTGGAAATGGTCATGTCTCTTGACCTGCAATCAATCAATGCTGCTATAGTAGCCAACCATGGTCTACCTAGGATTATAAGATATCTTAGATTCTTTGTTTTGGGTTGCAAGACCATGAAATCTACTAGATATTCTCAAGATTCTATTAATACTTCAACATTTTCTATAGTTCCCTCTAGTTTTGTTACCGATTGGTCTGCCATTTGAAGAATGGTAGTTGTAGGTTGCATTTTCATAAGAGATAATTCATGGAGAGTATCATTTGTCATGACATTGATTATTGCTCCCAAATATACCAAGACGTTAGGAAATTCTTTTCCTCTAATTGTGACTGTGATTACTGGGCTTCCCGAATCTGCATATTTTGGAACTAATAGTTTTCGTGCTAATAAATCAGCAACTTTTCCATCAACATGAATGGTTATAGGATATTTTACCTTCCTCCTAGGTGTCTTAATATAGAGGTTTTTGATGATCTTATTTAGTTCAAGTATATCCCTAATAGCTTGTAGAAGGGGTTCCTCAATATTGATCTTTTGCAACTCATGGACCAACTTTGAGTCTGGTTTGATATCAGTTTCTCTTAATCTTTTAGGAAAAGGAACTACTAGTGTAGAAGTGTTTCCTTTGTTTACTTCAGGGCTCCCTTTGATTTTAGCTTCTCTAGTGTTTAATTGAGATGGTTCTGTCTTTTCAATTTCATCAGGTATCTTAGAAATGAGTATTGGAGGTTTTTGCATAGTTTTTTCTAATCTCAAATGTATGTCTGAGCACTCAATAGCTCCCACATTGACTGTTGCTTCCTGTTCATTAACATAAACATGTGATAGTTGTTTATTTTTTGGATTCGCTATTGGTTGTGTAGGCATTGAGGGCTGATTAATTTGTCCTTATTGTTGAATAACTGGGGGTGGCATAATGGTTTATTGTTGAAGTGGTCTTCTTGGCTGGGTGAATTGTGACTGTGGGTTCCACTACTGATTCCATTGTTAATATGGCTATGGCAACTAATGTTGTTGTGGTACCCATTGTTGCTATGGCTGTGGCACCATCCATGGAGGTGTTGGCATCCAATCTTGTCTTGCCCATGGATTTTGAATTGATGGAATTTGAGGTTGATTCCAAAATGGTGAAGGGACTGAAACATTCCATGGTGCCATCAATGGATTAACTAGATTTCTTGAACTAAACTGTCCTTGAGCCTAGTTTTGCGGAGCAAAGTTTTGTCTCTGAATATAATTTACTTCTTCAGTGGACTGGACTTGTGTGTTTTCATTTGATTATTTAAAATAGGTAGAAGGGTGAAATATTTGGTATCATGATTTATTGCATCATAGATGCCACATGATGAAATATTGGTTCTATCTAGAGGGAAGTCTCTAAGGGCGTGTTTCTGTCTACACTTAGGACAATAGATTGCTAAAGGATTTGTTGCATTTGCTTTCAACCTGAAGGCCATCCAAAGTATTGTTTAGTGTAACCAGAATATCTATTTTGAGATTAACAAATTCTTCCATAAATTTACCCACTTCATTAGATTTCCCCAACTTTCCTTTCCTAATTCTAGGTTTTGTTTGAGAGTAATTGGTACAAAGCTCAAAAATTTGATCGAAGGACAACTTATTTGTATATCCTTTGCCCATCATATTTAAGGCATCTCTAGTGTCTTCGTCCAATCCTTTCAAGAAACCAATTTTTGAATGTCTTCAGTGAGTGGATAATTGCTTCTTTTATGAGTGAACATAAATCTATCCAAATAATCCTCTAAAGATTCATCTGCATTTTTTTTATTTTGAAGAAATCCTCTTTTCTTCTCGCACTCGGCAGTAATCTTGGTATTTGTTCAAGAATTTTGTTTCCATGTCATCCCATGTTCTAATAGAATTGCTAGGTAAACCCATGAACCATGTCATAACTGCATCTTTAAGTGTGGAGGGAAATAGTTTCAATTTATAGCTATCAGTTGTGTAATCATAGGTTTGACATAGAAACTTAAACTCAAATAGGAATTGATTAGGATCTTTTGTAGATCATCCCCAAAAATTTGGCAAATTAGCTAGTGAAATATTTTTCATGGGGGTTTGATCATTAGATTTGCAACAATAGGAAAGGAGAAAGTGCTTCTTAGTTGTGTGAATTATTGATTTTTTTGGAGATCCATTTCTTCTTCTGATGATATTTCAAAATCGAGATGATCTTCCCACTGAACATTTGTGGTCTCAGTTATAGGTTGTTCCAAATTCTTAGAATTTTATTCAGCTATGGATCTCTGAAATGCTTCTTCTAAGTCCTTGGCAATCTTTAAATAATGTCTTCCTGTAAGAGATTTATCTTGAGGAATTTGTCCTATGGGGCTTACATGTGGCAATGGCCTGGTTCCTATCCCAATTTTAGAAGATTCTTGCAAATAGGTTTCACTTGTATATTCTAGTTCACTACTTAGAGATGTTGAAGGGGTGTCCACTTGTGTTCTTGGTGGAAAGTTTGGAATAAATCGTACTTTAGAATCTCTAGGATGGTACATCAATTTATTAATTGTTTTTGTCTTATGATTTTTATAATTGTTTTTATTTTTTTATTCTAAGTCAATAATTATTACCTTACTAACACCTATGTTCTCTGGCAACAGCGCCAAAAATGATAAGTGTTGTCTAACTCCTCATTTTATCAATATTCAATTGGTGTCTTATCAACCAGGGCTGGTGTCCATAGCTATCTGCAATAAGGTATGGGATGGTAGATCTAAAAGTCTTGCTTATGGGGGTGTTTGATGATCCTATTCTAACTTTGACTAAACTACTTGATTCACACTTTTGATAAAAAAGAAAGAAATCAAATCAATCCACTCCTTTGCTGGAAGTAAAAAATCACACTCCTATTTTATGTTTGTAGGGAAAATAAATTCACACTCCTACTTACAAAAGGAAATTTGCTTCACACTTCTGCTGTAAAAGAAAAGATACTTTACATATAAAAGAAAAGCAATAAGAAAATGCTCTTTTTAAACTATGAATTTGTTTTGATATTTTTATAAATAAATGCAAATAGTAACAAGATTCTGACTAATAAAACATAACATAAATACCGTACATAGTTCCTGGTTCTAAATAGAGTGGGCCGTTGCTCCTCTCGAACTCAGGAACAAAGCTTAATCAATGCTAAAAACTTGAAGTATTAATTCATAGAAATGAAATAATTATAATCTAATTGAAACTTATATGCATATCTAATTCTCAATCCTCTATTTTCTTTTTTTCTAAATCCCTTTTTATAGTTGAAAGTATTACACTTTATACTAATAAAATTAACTCGAAATAGGATGCAAAGAAATAGGATTCTTTGGTTGATCCATTCTTCCAAAGATAGGAGATTGGATTCCCAAGAGATCCAATTATTTTGATGAAATAAATATCCTATCCTATAATAGTCCTAAAATATAATTATATACAAATTTATCAAAAGCAAGTCCTTCAAAATAGCAGACGATTATTTTCCTTATTTGATTCTAGCTGGAATGGTTCTTTCCTATCCTATTTGGTCTCCAGCTTCCCGTTGTCCTTACAAAATTCTCATCACTGACCCTATAGAGTCCATTGAAATGAGCTTGCAGAGTCCATAGAAATGAGATTGAAAAATCTATAGAAATAAGCCTATAGAGTCCATAGAAACAAGCCTACAGAGTCCATAGAAATAAGCCTATAGAGTTCATAGAAACAAGCCTGCGAAGTCTGTAGAAACAAGCCTATAGAGTCCGTAGTTCTACTGGGTGGAGATCAAAATGGAATGTTCACTATACATTGCTTGTGTCTTCTTCTTGAGCATTCTTCACACAAAATATCACTAAAACATGCTATATATTAGACATTAATGACAAAGTAAAGATTCAGTCTTTGGTTTAATATAAACAAGACAAATATCTACCTTTCATGTAATAGCTATCTAAGAATCTAAGATTTGTATAAGATAATATCATTTGCAAGATGATTTGAAGGAAATAACATGTCCATGATGAGCCATATTTTGAGCTCATCACTTAGCATGGTCAATTATATCAAATGACTGAAATGAATTTGAAATAGAGGAAGGTAGTCCATCAATCTGGTTTTTGCTAGGTGTAGGACTGGTCTGTGAATTTGAAGCAGAAGGTGAAGGAATATTTGAGGTACTGGGTCCTTTGATTAGAAAGGTAGTGAATTTCCTTGTTTAGCAATTGAAATTACTAGTCGAGATTCTTCCCCTATTTTACCTTTATCTGCTTATTGAGCTGAGTGGTTCTGGGCCCTGATAAATATTGCATATGATCCATCAAATGCTTCACCTTTACTTCTGGGTTCATCTTGGTAATTCAAGAAACCAATGTTGGAGTCAACAGTTGATTCTTCTTGGCCTTTTACAAAGATATCAATGCCATCTTCTTGGTTCAACTCAGGTTAGAAAGAAAAATCAGATTCAGTTTCAAGATAACCAACTACTAAGTTAGCTGGTGCTACTTCAATGGCAAGCATCCCTGGTGGGGGAGAAAGGTGATTTGGTTGCCCTTGATTTTTGGTAGCATTTCCCTAATATGAATGGTTGGGAAACATCCTCCTTGGTATATCCTGATAAGGAGGAGCAAACATCCCTTGCATCAATTGCTTTTTCAGAGATAGCAATTGGTTTTCTATATTTTTCACCATAGGATCAGTGGTGCCTATAGAAGAATATTCAAAAGATGAAGAAGATTTACCTCTGTTAGGATCTCTTCTTATCTTTCTTGCCAAGATAAGATAATATTCAACCTCAGTTGCCAAAATCTGAGCTGTAGCAAGATCTATGTGGCCAGCCCACCTCAACAGGAAACTCACTTCAGGAAGCTGAGAATTGATGAAGAAGCATTTGAGATTTTTAGGTGTCAACTGATCAATTATGGGAATCCTATTCCTCAGCTTGTCAAATTTAGCAATGAAGTCCCTCATGGGTTCATGAGGTTCCTTCTTCATTTGTGTAAGCTGGGCTAATAGGGTGTGTGCTTCTTCTGCAGGTTTAAACCTGGCCTCAAATTTAACTTTGAGAGGGTTCCAGTCAGTCAATATTTGTACTTGTAGATGATAAAACTAGTCTGCAATATCACCTTGCAATGTCTCCACAAATAGTCTGACTGCAATGTCTTCATATTCAACACCTATTACACCACAGGCTATGCAAAATGCTACAATATGTTCATCAGGATGAACCTTCCCATCACCATAGAAACTGGGGAAATTTTTCCTTGATTTATGGGGTAGCTCATGTAGAGATGGGGTCAGATTCAAGGGACCAAAAGTATTACCCCAAGGGCCTTGAGTTGCCATGGTATGGCTATTGAAGGAAGGAATAATAAATCTCTATGGGATATGTATGGACAAAGCTCTATTAGGAGAGGAAAGAGAAACTTTACCTGGTATTGGGGACCTGATGTTTGTAGGAATAAAACTCCTAGTTAACTAAAGGTGAGTTTGTGGAGGGGAAACAATACCTTGAGCTCTCTAGCTTCATGTGTATGGTGGATCTACCAGAGTGTAAAATAGATATGGAAAAGAACTAGAACTGCTTCAATTTGAAGCTTGAGGCTTCAAACTGTGCATTTTTCCCTAGTAGAGTCACCAAAAACTATTGGGTGAATATTTTGTCACCAGCTGACTGATAGCAAAATAGGTGCATCAACCACAACATAAGGAGATTTATACAGCAAAATGGATGTGGTGACCACGGCCAGATTGAGACAAATCTCTCCTCTCAGCAAGGGGAGGTTCCCTATAATTATAGTATATATATATAAGCTAAAAATACAAATAGGGGTGAAATCATACCATCCATCTCTCTTTTTTCAGAGATGATGTTCACAAAATAGAGGATAATTCTTGGGTAATGGTTGAAGGCACTTCTCTTCTTTCAAAAGTGATATTCAACCAACAATAGGATTCTTCCTAGGTAATAATAGAAACCACAAGAAACCCACAAAATCACAAAGCCTTTCATTGTTTCTCCTACTGATTAAGACAAAGTAAAACAACAGGATTAAGTGTAGCCCAAAGTCTGCACCTAAGACTACAACAGAGTGAAAGGTTACGAAGGATAAAGAGAGCTCAAAGTCTCTCTAGTATCCTTTACATAAAACACATACTGAAGACATTTATAGTATCACAAAGTCTCCCATAATTGGCTTCAGGACATCTTACAAATTATTTACACTTGTTCTACTTGTTTAATTAAATAGACAAGACTGTATTCAGGAAACATACATAAGAACAATTTCTTAGATGACACAATCTTATTCCAACACAAAGTCTGAAAGGTCGCTTGCTTTCTCATTCATTTAATAAAATATGATTAATAGTCTGAGCTCAAAGTATCAAGAATGCCTTTAAATTTGGGCAGAGTGTCACTTCTAAGAATAGAGAGATCTCTCTTATACAAAATGAGAGATTACAATATATAGCATCACAAAAAAGACTTGGGTGCTTGTTTTTATGAAAATGGCCCATGCTGAATTGAATGCATTGAATATCTATGAAAGGACCATACTAAAATAGGTCATAGGCCTTGAATTTGGTTTTTTGAATCATCCCAAATGTCTCCTCCTAAGCATGGGTTGTTTGGTCTTCTTTATGACGCTTACACGGTTGTCTATTCGCCTTTACTTAATGTAGAAAAATAGGTCGTTCCTTTGAATGTTTATGTTCTCTGATGTCCACATGGTGGACTGTTCCAACTATTGGAAATAATTCTCCTGTAGATATTTATATATTTCCTATAGTTGTTCTCTCTTTCCTTGCCACGTTTTGTCTTTCCTTGGTGATCTGAGCTCTCGGGGCTATCTTCTCACTTTTTGCTGCTCTTTCGGCTCCTTCTTTGGCTAGTCACTGAGCTTGTTCTCAGGTCTTTTGAAAACCAATGGTTATTCCATCACCCTAAGTTTGATGTCCACAAGGGTGTAATTGGTCACTTTGAACCTCTTTGAACCTTGAACCTTGAACTCTTTTAGTTCGAATGTTCAACAGTTCATTGGTTCAACAGTTCGTTGATTCAATGTTTTATAAAGGGCCGCGTTCGCTCTCTTTTTCTTCTTCAGTTGAACCATTTGGTTAAACTTATTTCTAGAATCTTTCACTTTCTTCATTCGCTCGAAGCTTCCTTTCAAACTTTGAACTCTTTGAACCCTTTGAACCTTTGAACCATTTCGGTTCAAGGTTCAACGTTTCATTCTCTTTTTTCAAATCCTTTAAAGCTTCAAAATCTCTGGATCTTTTACTTTTCTAAGCCCGTCTAACTCTTTAAAATTGTTAAACCTTTGAACATTTGAACTCTTTTTGGTTCAAGGTTTAATGGTTCAATCTTCACTCTTCAAATCATTTTATTCTTTAAGTCCGTCGAAGTCATTGAACCTTTGAACCCGTTGAACCTTTAAACCTTTCAGAGGTGGGGTCCAATGGTTCAATGGTTCAAATTGGTTCATTCTAATTGTTTGAAGCCTGCTGTTAATCTTTCGATCGAACCTTTGTATTGAACCATCCTCAAAACACTAAGGAAATGCCTTAAGTGTTTTGAACTTCCTTTGAAGAAAGCCTGCCTGTTGAACCTGTGACTTCCTTAGCTAAAAAGGCTTGAATATTTGAAAAACTTAACTACTCAGAACATTTTTGAGAAAGAAAAGAGAGAGTTTTGGTTTGTAAGACCAAAATGGTCGGTATATTTTCCACAAAAGCAAGTGACATATTTTGGGAATAACAATCTTATAGACGTCATCTTGGGTACATTAATAAATGTCTTGATGTAGTCTATGTCAAGTACCTGAGAAAACCCCTTTACAACTAGATGAATTTTGTACTTATAAACAAACCCATTTACAGCATACTTAGTCTGATAAACCCATTTGCAAAGGATCAATTTTCTTCCTTTAGGAAGAGAGACCAAGTCCCATAGTTTATTCTTGATTAGGGAATTATACTCATCTTACATAACATAATGCCATTTTGGAATGTTAGATGCCTCATGAAAAGTTTTTGGATTTGATGCAATGGCTAGGTAGTCATGTGAAGTCCCTTAAAACTGTGAACGTGTCCACCTTCAATACGATGGATTTCAAACCCATTTCCCAGTACTTTGAAGTGTCTATTTGGTCCAAGTGGAACTAGAATTGTATGAGATTGGAGAATATGGAGGTGAGTCATCATCATTTGAAATGTGAGATGGAGGAAAATCCTCATCATTTCTCTCATCACTTGAACTTGAAGAAGAAGAGTTATCCTGATCATCAAGAGGATTTTGAGGTGGATCCAAGTTATTGTCTAAGGTGGAATCATTGCACAATGAGACTTTTGAAGATTATAGAGTGCCAATTGTGAGTTCAAGTGGGTCCTCACAAAACATGACACTCCTTTCTATAAAAAAATCATGATTTTTAGGATGGAGAACCTTGTATCCCTTAGCACCCTTTGGATACCCCACAAAGATACAAGATTGACTTTGAAGGTCCATTTTCTTGCATTTCTTCTTGGTAGCATGGGCCATTGCTGGTGATCTAAATAGTCAAAATTGATCCACTGTGGGCTTGTGACCATCCCAAGCTTCAAAAGGAGTGATTCCTTGCAAGACTTTGTGTGGAACATAGTTCTGAATGTAGCACATACAATTGATTGCCTTAGCCCAAAATTTAGGAACAAGAGACTTTGATTTAAGCAAGTAGTTGGCCATTTCCTTCAAGAAATGGTTCTTAAATTCGGTGACACCATTCTACTAAGGACTGTATGGAACAATGTTGCATCTAAATCCCCCTGATGTGTAAAATTGCTCAAACCTATTGTTGACATACTGCTTACCATTGTCAGTCCTTAAGATTTTGATGGAACAATCTAAATGCTTCTCCACAATTGCCTTGAAGTGATCAAAGACCTAAAACCTTTTTTTTAATAAAAAACACCTAGGTGTACCTCAAAAAGTCATCAATGAATGTGGTCATGTATCTAGTCCTATTGAATGAAGGTTTTAGAAATGGACTTGCTATGTCATTATAGACAATTTATAGCTTCTGATCAGCTCTGCTTGCTTGGCCCTTATCATATTTCTCTTTTTTATGCTTCCCAAGAATGCATCCATTGTATAGGCCATTTAAGAATTTGAATTTAGGCAATCCTAAAACCATATCTTGATGATTGAGTTGCTCTAGGCAATGATATTTCAAATGGCCAAACTATACATATCATAGTTTTCTCACTCCATCCGCATGAGTAAGTAATGCAACTGAGGGATGATTTGGGGCAAATTGTGAGAAGGTATACAACCTATACTGATGATTAGCCTTCCCATAATACACTATAGTATCACTATGTAGCTCTTTGATAACCACTAAATTAGGTGTGAAATCAAATCACTTCCCTACACCTATATGAGTGATTTGGTACACTGATAAAAGATTGGTGGATAGTGAAGGAACACACAAAACATCATTGAAGGTCCCATCACTTAATTAAACCAATATTTTACCAATGAATTTGACTGAAGTGTCATCACCCATGAGAATTGAAGGCACAAAACATGTCTCTATTTTTCAAAATAGATCCTCTAAGGAGGCCACGTGATAGGAAGCACCTGAGTCAATAACCCAAGTTAAAGGTTGAGAAGCTATTGCGACAAGTGCCTTGCCTTTGTTTTTACCCTTTATATTGTCTTTAGCCTTTAAAAAATATTGTGTGGACATGTTCTAAGTTGTCAATTTAAGAACATTGATGTCAATCTTCTCTGACATCTTAGTCAAGGTGTCAATCTTCTTTTTCATGCACTGAGATTCATCATGCCCAAGTTTCTTGAAAAAGTTACATTTGAGTTTCTCCTTCTTAGGTTTCCCACTTGAAGATGACTCATTTGACGATGCCTTAGGCTTGGCATCTGATTTATGATTCTTCTTGTGCTTATGATCAAATTTAAACTATTTCTTATCTTGTTTGTCACTATTATAAGGCTTTTTCTTACCCTGTTGATAATCAAGGCATGTGATTTTGAAGACTTCAATGTACCCATTTAAACCAACTTATCTTACTCCTGAGTTAGATCACCAACAAATTCATTGAATGATGGCATTTTTCAAGTGAATCAAAGTGCACATTTGGTAACATGAAATGTAGAGATGAAAACTAAATAGTCATGACCCAATTTTTCAAGCATGGATAGAATTAACTGGTCATTATTTTCTTAATGCCACATTGTTTCAACTGTAGTCTTAGTGATTTAAACTTTTTAAAGAAGTCTTGTAAGGTGTCATAGTCACCTGGGCTCAATGTGATGAGCTCATTCTCTAGCTCATGATCCCTCATGATGTCCCACACTCCAAAATTTTGTCTAGGATGGTCCAAAATTCATTGGGAATTTTTATAAATTCAACATAAAATAAGAGGTCAAGAGACATAGATAGGGACAAGAACCCATAGGCCTCGTCACATTTATTATACCACTTAACTTTCTTTCATCTGTAGATGACTCAGTTTATTCACCCATAGTGATCCAATAGAGTCATTTACCTCTCAAGGTGAGTTTCATTTGAGACTTCTAGTTGAGATAGTTAAATGGTGTGAGTGGTTCAATGTTTAGATCCATTAGTGTAGATTAGATTGAGAAAAATTATAAAATTAAGATGAAAGTAAAGAATAGATTACACAAAGTACAAGTATCCCCTTGAACTATCAATAAGACCCCTCCTTAAGTTACAATGCAACACACACTCAATATTGGATGTTAAGCACAACTGAAAATGCATCTATGAGTAATTAGCGTGAGAGAGTACAAGAGGGACATCAAGCACAGTCAATAATGCATCCAAAAAATTTACAAAATGTTTGAAGTGAGTTTTAAGCTATTACACTATGAATAAAATGGATGTTACAAAGGGCCTAAAATAATACCACCAATGTGTAGATCTTAAAATAATATGCACTTTCAAAAAAATAACACCCAAAATAGAGCTATGGATTGAAAGTTTTGGTATTTACAAGTTCTTACTTCTATACATTCTTGGACCCTTTCCAAAATTTGAAAAAAATGTTTAGACTTTTACCAAAAAAGATATCAATGGTAAAAAAATGAAGTAGAGGAACCCTACAACTCTAAGTAATAATGACCCTTTCAATGTTTGGGTCGGTCTCGAAAGAGTAATCTAGAGTTTCCAGACTACTTTGCTAAATGAAAGAAGTTAGTAGAGGTACCCTACAACTCTGAGTAGTAATGACCCTTCAAAAGTCCCAGTCAGTCTCAAAAGAGTGATCTAGAGTTTTCAGACTACTTTACTTCTGCAAGTAGCTGACCTTCAAAAACTTGAGTAAGCAATAGACCCTTGTAACTCTGAGTTGTCTTTCATAGGGTAAGCCAAATTTTTAGACCTGTTCTACTTGAATTCCAGAAGTAATCACCCTTCCAAAAATAGAGTAAGCAATAGATCCCTAAAAGTTTGAGTTGGTCTGTAGTAGTGTAAATTGGGTTTTTGGACCTACTTTGCTTGAGGTAGGTGAAGTTTTAAGTAATGACCCCCTGTAAGTCCGATTTGGTCTACAATAATATAAACTAGGTTTTGGCACCTTGATTACTTAACTTTATATATTTGTAAGTAAAATAATTCCACAAGTTTGATTTGGTCTGTAGGCAATTAAGCAGACTTATCAAACAAATCAACTTAGAAAAGTGAAGTTACTCACCACTGAAAATCTGATTTAGTCTGCTGGCTAAGTAACAGCCCTCTAAAAGTCTAGATTGGTTAGCGACCTCTCTGATGCATGCAACATGAATCAGATCAACTATAGAGCTGAAGTAATGACCACCTGCAGATCTGAGTAATGTAGAGGTTTGATGGCATGTAAATTGAGGCAAACCAAAAATGTCTAAAATACTTCAGTAATAGAAATTTTACAAGAGACCCATTTGAGCTTTCAACTTGAGAAAGAAAACCCAAAGGGTGCTTTTGCATAACAACACAAGAAGTATGGATTTTATTCATAAAATAAAAAAATGGGTCCTTAGGATACCAGAAAGAAAGGAAAAATGACTGTTCTATAACTAGGCCATGTTTACAGTCAATCCAAAGGTTTTGGCACCTTTTAAAACTAATGACACAATCATTTTTGGGATCTAATGCTCTAGTAGAAAGCTTTTCACAAATTCTTCAAGAAATCCCACCCAACCCTTCTTTATGCTAGAATAGCGAATGTAGGCAATATTTTAACACAAAGATTGTTGTAATACTGGCAAAAGTGGCTCTAATACCATGTCAGATTAGCCATGATATTAGATCCTTACATAGAATATTGAGTAAATATATGTATGGAGTAATGAAATCTTAGATAAATAGCAAAGGAGGAAGAAGTTTGTCTTCACACAACAATATTAAAAAATATGAACTGCTTGCATAAAATCACATTAACCTGTCTAACCTTCCAAAGTGTAAAAGTGGGGTATATAGAGGGAAAATTAAGGCAACATGAGGAAGCCTCTAAATTTTCTAATTAGATAATTACATTTTTAAAAAATTACCCTATGTAACCCTTTTATAATTAACCTAAGGAAGCTTAATTGATATAGAATGGCCATAAGGCCGTGTAGGCAAAACCCAATGGGAAAAAGCACTACATTAACACAACATGCGTGAGATAATCAGCCATGAATAATTTTGTTGATGCATGATAGGCACTATTTTCCACACTCAGATTTATAGTTTGTAGGAATTTCAAAGCATGTATCAAATTATTTATTGAAGCATATATATTAAATAGGGAAACACAATCATATAATATTTATATCATATATATCTATATAAATAATTAAAAAATACTAATAATATAACCCATTGGAATTATATAGAGGCATTGCCACTGAAGTGTGAAGTTATCTTGATGATCAACATACAAGTAGTAAACTCTAATTACAATGTTGATTACATTGGTATTCAGGTCTCTAATGTTCTTGTTTTTTGTAATTTGTTTGTAACATTTTCCTCAACTAATTTTTTTTTTCACCACTACAAGAATTGAAATGACAAAAAATATGCAAATATCCTTATTCCTAAAAAGAGCAGAGAACAAACTGCGTGTAAATTTTCACTTTCAGATTCATGTTATCCTTGTAATAATATAGAAGAAAATGATTTAATAAGGGAAGGGGTATGTAATACCCCTCTTATTTTACATAGGCTGCATTTACAGATATTTTCTTAATTCTTGTTTTTGATACATTTTACTTCTATCTATTCTATTTTTCTCAAAGATAGGTACTTGAGCAGACTAACATACATGATGAATTAGGGTTATGGTGTGATTAAAATAAGAATTTATTTAAAAAATACTGAATACATGAATATTATCATGTAATGGCATAATCACATATGAATAATCAAACATCATAAAAAGGTTTTGATTTTGTTGGCATACTCATTTCAGTTACAAATTTATTGATGCCAGTTTTAGCATGAGACTTTAGATATTTTAGAGTTAAAATGTTAAAATGTAATAGTGTTTGATGCCTATTTTTTATCATCATAATGTGGTTTCAAATTTTACTTCTTGCTTAAAAGAGTGTTTTAAATTGTGGCATCTTGAACCTATGGTGGAGTTTGAGTTATTCATTTTCAATGAAATATAATAATGAAATAATGTGGTTAGTGAAATAGACTCAGGACATAATGTGGTAAGTGAATAATTTATAAATATGAAAACCTCAGTCAAGTAAATATAATGGGATAATATATTAAATAGAAGTTCCACCTTTAATACGAGACTACTCTCAAAGTTAACCTTTATTAAAGCACATAAAACCTTGTGACAAATGTAATCTTTGTAAATTTATATTAAAATATTACAATGAGATAATGAGACATATATAAATCCATAAATAACTATACTTAATTGAGAAGTATTAATATATGGGAAATCATAATGCACATTGTTATGTATTAATGTATGTTCTCATTTCATTCTCTCATTATCATTTAATGCTCACATTTTGGTAGAACACTTTTATTGAACTAATTCATTATATTAGCTATGTAGACCAGATTAACATAATTATCTATTGGGTGTTTTACAATTATTTAGATTTTAAAGATAATGCATTTCTAAGTTTTATGCTAACCTTACTTTGTATGCATGTTGAGGACACATGATTCAAACCCATCCCTACCAATAACAAATTCAATCTTTTTAAGAAGTATAAGTTCAAAACATCAGTGACCTATGAACATATTTTAATTAATATGATCTTATTTTCTATATATTCCTATCCTTGATATTAAACGTAGAGCATATACAAATAATTTTAATACCTTTATTCCTCTCACGGGAATACCACTAGCTATACAAACAAGTTGATATTCTAGTCTAAAACTTATTATTATAAACCCAATGATATTTTCATTTCATAACTTGTATGAAGTTGAAAAGGATGTAGTTTTATACTAAACCCCATTTTGACCTTATTATCTTGTTGTATTTTGTGGTGACTATAAGTTCTTGAAATGGATACTAATAATTATTATATATTATTTTTAGTACAATCTTAAACCATTTAGCAAGGCATCATTTACAATTTTTAATTAATAACTTTGATTTCTCCTAACTTCAACTCTTTGATTTTTGTACCTTTGTTATTCACTATAATTAGAGATAAAACTTTTTTACTATTAATACTCTTCAATCTATCATTATTGTTAAAACATGTGGAGTTTGGTTTTCTGAAATGTTGATATCCCTAAAAAGATTGAATTCTATCAGAAATTTGAAATATTGTTTCATGAATGATAATATTATCATTTTTATGAATGGTAATATTATGATTTCCCGTCGTATAGGATAGTAGGAATGTATAAAAAACATTATAAGGTAAAGAAACACATGGATAACCTCCTCCTGCTTAAATGGACAAAGAAGGATCACATTTATAACTTACATTTATTTCATAGTTTAATAATTTGCATCAATTTGCCCATAATTCATAGAACTTACATACATCAATTTTTATGAATTTATATCACTTAAGACCATTATTTCCACTCATTCATGGGGTATATTTAATTTTTTTTTTTTTTTTTTTTGGTTTAAAGGAAAAAAAATATTAGTTTAGCTTAATGATTTAGAGTTGTCTGCTCTAATATGTCAATCACCACACACCACATTAGTTTAGTTTAGTTTAGTTTAGATTAATGAACTCTTTATAATTATTTAGACGGTGTGATGCGACACTCACCACAAAAAAATTGGGAGTCTAATCCATGTTTAGACTATAAATTTCATGGACATTTTTTCCTAGATGGTGCGAAGTGCCCCTCGCTAAAAATATAATGTTCCAATTTTCCATTTCAATACACCTATCACAATGAATTTTAGTAGGCTTTTTTCAATATTTCAAAGAAAAACCTTGAATAATGTTCAAACCTAGCAATATCAGATCACATCCATCTATGTCAAAATCATTCAATTGCTCTTGCCTTCTCATTGTTGACAAGAATTTTTCCCATTTCCACAACTAACATCAAAATAAATTGGACGAAAAGACTAAATCAATCATGGCAATGATTGCTCAACACTCAACAATCAGTTTAAAGAAATATATACAATTCATTTTATAACTCCTTACTTCAAGATAATTGAGGCAAGAGAGAGAAAAGAGTACTTGACGCTGACTTTTGTGTGATATAATGGAGGCGTAGGAGAATGTGAACATGGTCTATTTTTTCAAAGATAGGCCTGCAACAACCTCTTTGAACACAACGTAATTTTACAAAGATAGGATTGTAAGAACCTCTTTGAACACAGTCTAATTTTCCAAAGACAAGGGCAACAATACTAACCAAAAAAATGGAAAGTGGTGCATTTATTCTAATTCAATGGCAGTCAGATCATGCAATTTTAAATATTAAATGGTTGGTCAAATTAGTATGGAATTGAAAAATGCATGCAAAGAAGTGCAATGGTGGAGGAAGTTGTTGGGACACAAAATTCGAAGAGGGTTGGAATTAAGGGGGTTCGAACAAAGGGGGTTCGTGTTCCAAACCCATGTGGCATCAAATCTTACTCTTTTAATTGGAAAGCTCTCATTGGCTTGAAAATGCCATTTCAAATGCCACATTTTAGGAAGAAAAATCAAATAAAAATACATATTGTTATTTATAAAGTAAAGTATCATCTTTTCATTTTACAAAGAAAAATATTAGAGTGTGAGTTAAAATTTAAAAAAATTATTGATGCACTTGATTTTAAGTCATTGTTCCAATGATAAAAAATAGATCCATTTCTACATATATATAAAAATTATTGCGAGTAGAAGTCAAAGTGTCGATATTACGTGCCATGATCATTAAAAAATTAATGAATAATAAATAATTTTTCAAAAAATTATTTTCCACTACATCCATATCCATGTTTCTAGGACATCTTTGCAATAAATCTTTAAAAAGTATTACATTTTTTTTGATGAATCACGTTTTACACAATGATCTTTAGCTAAGAGCCAAGGACTGAGGGGAATCCATTTCGTCAAAGTCCCCTGGGGCACAATCCCAGCCTCATCCCTTTTAATTTGTCAGGGTTTGCTAGTAGCAATAATTGATCCCAAGTGGGCTCTTTGTGCAACTTCATACAATTTGAAAATATTATGACAAGGAGATATCAAGCACTCAATAAAATTTATATACATAAAACATACACACTATATATTTAAGTATTCAAAAATCTTTTTTTTTTTTTTTTTTTAATAATTTGAAAAAAAATATAAATATAATCTACACTTAAAATTTAATATTTCATTAATTTACACTATTTTCGCATTTTGTATGATTTAATCATTATTGCCTATACAAATTAAAAACTGTGCCCATTGTCCTTTTTTTGCTGTCATTATTATGCTCTGACCCAAATAAAGTTTTGGTATTTTCTTTGGAAAAAAAAATTGCAATATTTTATTCGCAAAATAAAATTGTTTTCCTTCTTTACATTGTTTTAAGGAGGCTTCTCCTCCTTTTATTCGGGGTCTTTTTTCCTCTTTCGTAGGACCCATGCTCAACAACTCTTGGATGTGAATTTTCTAAGTTTGGAAGTTAAACAAACAGTACATATCCTCTTTGTGTCCTCCACATAGAACCCACCCTTGTAATACAAATATTCATTCATATATCTTTAAATTGTGTGACAAAATAAACTTAGTGCTAGGGTTTGAAGGAAATAGGAAGAGGTAGGATACCTTAAACACTTGCAACCAATTGGACTTTTCTCTTGATGTTGTAGTCCTCCATGACCAATTTTAGCATTATTTCTTGTGTAAAGAACAGTGGGTTGGGCGTTCATACGCTGTAATTAAATTGAGTAAACAAATTGGGTAGGGGAATACATGTAGATATAATTATAAGGTGCCTCTTCAAGATTATCTTACTTCTTTTAAATCATATTATATAAATGGTAGGTTACATAGATGTAGATACATTTACCTAAATTGTCTCTAAGAAAAGCAACGATTTACTTAACGGCAAAGAGCTAAAGAAAAAAACCAATAGTGTGCAAATTTTCAATAGAAAAAGAATGACAATAAAAACCTGAGATATGTAACAGATACAGTGACATCAAGTTGAAATAAATCATAAAAACACAACAATCCTAATGATCAAATATTTTCCTTGAAACAACTATGTAGTATCACAATATTGCTCATCTTTATCAAACCAAACTACGATAATATAATAATTGTGAGTTGAATTTCAAAATACTTTAATCAAGGGAAATGACAATGTTCCAACATCATGACACATAAGCATTTAATATAAAACAAAAATTGATAAGGTCACAAGTGTGGTCGTTCACCAACAATCCCCAGTTCACCATTGTACAAGGTCACTTAAAAAAAAAAAATCTACTTGACACAACTTATTTCCTCGTTTTTCACTCACCTCCATATAAAATATCATAATATTATTGTTTAAAGAGGTGAGACTGGATTAAATTATATGCTTGATTGGATTGGATTATATAAGTAATAATATGGGTAAACTATAGATGTTGTATTCCTTAGATTACTATATGTATCTGTTGATTTGTTGAATAGTCGTTGTTCAAGGGAATGTGTTGAGGGGAATATGTTGTTGGCCCTATCAATGTGGAAAGGAGGGTGGTGGGGATGTTGTTATTGATGTGTTGAGGGGAGTATGCCCTTCATTCCTATGGAGTATGTTTGAGGTTTGTATCTTATATAGTGTGCCCTTATTTCCTATATAGAGAAAGTATAGGGGGCTCCCACTTGATTTCTATCAAGAGGGGGTGTTCGAAATATAGGTAAGTATATAGTGGATTAAATACTATACTTAGGTTGTTTGAATATAGGGAACTTGAATATGTCAAAACTATGATATATAATATAGGCATCTTTTATATATATATATATATATATATATATATATATATATATATATATATATATACTACTAATTCTATTATGTAACTAAACTAAAATTCACAAGTTATCGAAAGGGTTGTAGTCCAATTGGGGAGGATGATGGTTGCTTATAGCTATTCACCAAGGTAAAAATCTCTCTAGATACCTAACATAGAGAGTTAAGCGATTAAGGCCAAGATTGTACCCTGGGTGATTTTGACAATGTGGATGCCCCTTACTCATGGAGAGCCAAACGGTTAAGACCAATATTATATTTTGGGTGATTTTGACAGTGTGGATACTCCTTACTCATCATTGCTTAGCCAATGAAACTTACTGATTTAGATTTATGCTTACTCAACATTATAAATCTACTATATATTTATTTCTGAAATATAAACAAAGATGCCGACATTCTATGTAATTCAATGATTCCATATAATACTTTTAATACTTTTAATCATACAATTTAAAAAAAATAAAAATAAAAATAAAAATTCACAAATTTGATATGTTTAGGCCATTCTTCTCAAAATATAAATTATAAATTATAAATTAATAATTAATAATTGATAATTAAAACTTAACCGGCAATATTAGGTTATTATTAAAATTTTATTTTAAGTTTGACATATCTCCATGGGGGATGGGATGGTCGACGAGCCCGCGGACGGCAATTCAACAAAGCACAAATCAATGACAAATCGTCGACGGAGAGTTTAATGTAGAGAGAAAAGGAGGTCGGTCATCTTGATGGCGGAGCTTCGGAACTTCCGCCCCCAAATAATGTTTTCTTCACCCAACTGCTATTTATTCAACGCATTCATCTTTTGCCTGCACTCCATTGCAAACACAGGAAACAAAAAAAAAGTCCAATATGTCGGCTCGGCCACAGTTTTCAGGCACATCCGGTTGACTATTACAAATAGAATAAGAGTTTTTTTGTAGGTTGTAGTTTCAGAACCTTAAGGGAAAACAAGTCTATGCTAACCATTATAATTTCTTTGATGAATGCAACAAAAATTGTCTATTATCTGTGCTTGGATCAAATTTCAGTTGTGTGAAACTCTGAGTTCTAGTTTTCCATCTATATTTTGAGTTCCAGTTTTACATCTATATTTTGAGTTCCAGTTTTCCATCTATATTTTGAGTTCCAGTTTTACATTCATGGCATCTTCCTCCTCGTCTCAGCAAGAAATTGTGGAACATGATCTGCTCAGCGAAAGGGAAGGATCAGTTGTGTCCCCAGAATCATTTGATGTTTTCATCAATCATCGGGGGCCTGACGTCAAAGAAACTCTGGCTGCCCGACTTTACGATTCTCTTCGGGCCGTAGGATGCAAGCCATTTCTGGATTCTGAAGAGCTAAAACTGGGAGATATTATTCCTTCTACCCTAAAGAATGCCATATGCTCTGCATCAGTACAAATAGCCATCTTTTCCCCACGATATGCAGAGTCCACTTGGACTTTAACTGAGCTACAACTCATGCTAGAAACTGAGGCTATGCTTATTCCTGTGTTTTATAATGTGAAGGCTAAGGATCTCCAGGATATCAAAAAGGGAAATTATGCTAAAGCATTTTCTGATTTTGAAACTGAGAAGAGGAATCCCGACCAACTTGAGAAGTGGAAAAAATCCCTACACTCTGCTTCGTTGTTCTCTGGCTTCGAGTTGTCCGATCCTCTGTATTAGTAAGATGACGTTTGGATTTTCTATTGTCCAAGATTCAATATTAGCTTTTGTTTTCCTGCAAAACTGATTGATTTTATCCTAGCAAGAGTTATTTCTCATAAAATTCTTGTTTCCCTTACATTTTTTCAGCCTTTTCCATGAAAAAATTGTGTCAGCCGTGCAACAAGAGGTAGCAAGGAGAAAACCTTTAGATGTTGCGAAACATAAGGTGGGACTTGATGAACTTGTGGGAGAATTTGAAAGCCTGTGCCAACAGAACGAGGACGAAAACTTCCAGATCATTGGCATCTTTGGAATGGTTGGTTCAGGAAAGACCACCCTAGCCAAAGAATTTTTCAACCGGAAACGTTTACAATACAGTGGATCATGTTTTGTGTCTGATGTGGGAGAAGCATATGCCAAAGGTGAAATGCGTGATTTGCAATCTAAGATCCTTAAAGATCTGGTAAAAGTAGATATCACTATTCAGAGTATATCTGACGGAACAACCGCTATCAGACATCATCTGGAAAGAACAAGCGGTAATTCGCGCTTCCTCATTGTGGTAGATGATATCAGCCGCTTGGAGCAGTTAGATGCTCTGCCTTTCAGAGATGCACTCAAGCACGGGAGTCTGGTAATTGTCACAACCCGTGACGAGAGGCTGTTGACAAATGCTGGAATTACTCTTCGTTATAACATGAAACAAATGGACACACTCCATGCAAAAGAACTCTTCTGTTGGCACGCATTCGGTCAATCGAATCCTGCCAATGGATATGAAGGTTTGGTAGAGAGCTTTGCGAAGACATGTGGAGGTTTACCTCTCTCTCTCAGATTGTTGGGCGGGCATGTTTATGGTAGTGACAAGGATTATTGGGAGTTAGAATTAGCCAAAGTTAGAAAGATGTTGCCTGATGACTTGAAACAAATACTTAAAATAAGCTTCGATGCATTGGATAGAGAGCAAAAACAAATTTTTATGGATATTGCTTGTTTCTTTATTGGTAAACCGAAGACCATGGCCATAAGAATATGGAAAGCATCAGGATGGAGCGCTGAACACGCACTTCAGCGTCTCAAAGATAAGTGCCTTGTCGAAGTGAGATACGAAGTGGGGTATGTGCCTGGCGAGCTTGTTCTTAACATGCATAATCACTTCCGTGATCTAGGAAGAGAGATGGCAGATGAACTACCAAGTCCTCTTCGCCTATGGCGCCCCCAAGATCTTATATCTTTGGTGTGCTTTCTTTAGATATTTTATAAAGCTTCTGAACATTTTTCCTTAATCTTTGGGGTGATTCCTTTAGATATTTTTAAAAGCTTCTGAACGTTTTTCCTTAATGCAGTCTTTATTATTTTTCCAAGCAAAGCACAAATGTAACATTGGTCTTTAAATGCAGGGCTCAAAGGGGTTCCGAAAAATTCTACAGGAAACAAATGGCCGGTGTTTCCACTCAATTTTTGACTCGTCCATGGATTCTAAAATTACATATTTTATAGGAAATTCAAATAACTGTGCTCAGAGATCGACAATCTTGCTATGGCTTGAGCTTGACCTGAAACAGAGTCATCAAGTGAAAAACATTCCTTCATGGATTCCTCTGCAAAATTTAGAGTGTTTAAAAATTATTGATGGACGCCTCCAAAGATTGTGGCATGAAGATTTATGTATATCTTCTCTTTCATGTATTCCTCGGTCACTTTTGCAAATTTTCCGGAGTAATGCCCAGGTATTTTGTTTTTCTTTGTCAAAAATGACGTCTCCTTTAATGCTAGGATATTCATTTTAGAATGGTAGTTTCATGATGATGATCTACAATCACAAAACAACTGTTTGAAAGAAATTAATTGTAAATTTCAGGTCCCTTCGCAGTTGAAAGAGCTGATCATCGATACAACAGTATTGAGAGAGCTTCCAAATACATTAGGGACGTTGAACTATTTGGAAAATCTAACCCTCAAAGGAAGATATTCTGAAATGTCCAATTCCAAGTTTATACGATGGGAAGGGAGATCGGTATCAGATTCTCTTAAAAAACTCTGTAATCTTAGAAATTTGGTTTTGTGGGATATCTTTTTAAGTGGAGAATTGACTTTGAGCAATGGTAGAGATGCAGCCAGTTTTGAGTCTTCCATAGGCAACTGTATGAGTAGCCTTAAAACCATACAGATTCGTTTTGTAAAACTTACATCCAAGATCTCAATTAGCGGAGAACATTGTCCCAGCCTTGAATCTCTCCGCCTTGACTCCATGGAAGATCTGAATGAACTGGATTTAAATCTAGTAACAACACTAGAATCACTTAAGCTGATGTATTGTAGAAAATTGAAAACAGTATCAGGCAACCTTGATCTGGGAAAGCTTGCAACATTTGAAATAAAGGAATGTTCGGAGCTAGAAGAGCTGCCTAGTCTTGCACAACTAAGTTACCTTGAGATGATTACCATTGGTCAGTGTCCGAAGCTGCGGAATATAAGAGGTATTGAGGGTTTGGAAGGATTGAAATACTTGTATATTTCAACCGGCAATGGAGGTGCAGATGTATGGAATTGCATTCAAAGGCTGAAGGTACTAAATACTTGTCATGTTTTAGGGTGGAAGGAATTTTATCATTGTTTATGTTGAGCCCCCCACTGTTTTTTTTTGTGTTCGAGCGAAAGAATGACTATAAGTTGCAGTTTAAGTTGTCTCTAAATTATTTGTTTGTTTTTAATACTTCTCTCAAAATCATTTCTTTTCTTTTACTAATCCTGTGAAAATATGTTCACTATTGAGGTACTCAAGACATTTTCTTTTTCAATTCAGAGACTTCCCTCCGAGTTTACCACTGTGATTGGGAAAGCAGTTGATGAAGCCGAGTTAACTTTGAATGCCGATTTCTTTTCCAGCTTGATTGACGCGGAAGCAGTCACTGATTCTGACAGTAAACTGAAGGCATCAGCGAAGCTGCCAGACTCGATAAGCGTAATCATCATATGCGCTTTGATTCACAGCGCTCATGAAGGGGAAATGAAGACACCTGTGACTCCAGGAAAAAGAATAGCCACTATTGTGCGTAGTGGTCAAAGTAGGATATACGAACATGACAGCCCCGATTCCAATTTGAAACTGCTCCATGCTGAGTTAAAGAATAAGTGGATCGTGACCATCAACAAAGGGGAAGAACCGAAAGCCCTGCATATATTCAAGACAATTATTGGTCAGCTATACCAAGGAATCCCATAGTGCACAAGATATTAGTTTGTGAAAGTCTCTTTTGTGAAGGTAATGTATATTGGAGTGATCCGAGCTCAAAACTTACCCTCTTTTGTAAAATGGGGCCAAACCCCATTTTTTGTTATTAAAAAATGACAAAAAGAACTGCCATTTTAGAGAGAGAACATTTTGGAAAAAGTGGTTATAAAGTAAAAGACAGCCTCATGGCTTTCCATATCAAAATAGCCAAGAAATTTCTGACGCACAGAAAATCACAAATAGCCCAAGTGGGCACTCGTTCCATCTGAGCATTGAAATACACAAGATTGACTGCAATCAAAACATCCGCTGGTTTTAATTCTACTACTTAAGAGAATATTAATTATTAACAAATCAAAATCTCTTCTAGTTTCACAGTCAGCCATAGCGCAAACCATTTTAAAGACACATCAAGATTCTTAACAGAATTTAAAAGGTGTAACATGATATAGCCAAAAGGAGCAATGCTTTCCATATATAAACTCCTTGAGATTGTCAGTAGGTATTAATCCTCTTGAACTGGATTTACCACCTTACCATTTGCATCCAAAATCCCTAGAAAGATATAAACTTGATGGCTTTTGATTGTTTCCTCCCGCGCTTCACATTGGCTGCATTCAAGAGGACATGGAAAAGTCTATAAAAGGACTTTAATTTTTAATTTTCTTTTCTAGTTTTGCATGCTCCCTCTGATAAGGTAGGGTAGATTGCTAATTTTTATTATTTATTTCTTTTTCTATTACAGATACATGAAAGCTTCAGCCTGCTCAGCATGAAATTATACACTCTCTTCCTAGCACCCTCCTCTTTTCTTGCTGAAAAATTGTTGCTCCTTCAGAACTGGTCAGAGCAACTTCTTTCCTTCTGATCCTTCAGAAATACCAGCACACTAACCCATAAACCCAGAAAAAACCAAAAAAAAAGAAAGCTGACGGTTAATAATTAAAAAAAAATACTGTCCCTTGTAAATGAGAAATATTATTGCCCCTTATAGGGAGTATCCATTTCAATACCTGCATCGTGTAAATGCAATTCTTACCAACGCATTGCTGCAATGAAAGTTGCAGATGTTTCATTTTATCTTCAATATCTGTTATGTCAATTTTAGTCCTCTCTTGGTTGTGCGGACAGACTTGACAACAGCTTTTGATGTACAGCTTTTCGGGATCGCATATTCCTGTCACTGTTTTCAAATTATCACAATCGGTAACGTCAAGATGACACAGTGTTGTTGGCACTGTTATGCTCTGCAGCTTCCCACATTTTAAAATGTTAAAATACGATCTCTTTTGATAGCAAGTCAGAAATGGCAGCTCTTGAAGCTCCGGGCATTTATAGATCCATAACCATACGAGATCAAGGTTACCTGTCACTCTTTCCAGATTTTTACAATCAATGAATGTAAGACTCTTGACCTTAGGCACCATTCAATTGTAAAAATCTCGAGCGAACATAGGGAGGAAAGATATGACAAATCCTCAATCTCGGGACAGTTACGAATGTTTAATATCACAAGCCCGGAAAGTTCAGATAACCCAGCTACTCTTCTCAAGCTCTTACAATCATTCAGTTTAATGCATATCAGCTTCAACTATCAACTGTTATACTCTCCAGACAGTCCATACCGACGAGACACAACTCAAGCTTAAGCTTCGCACATTTAACAATGTTTAATTCTACAAATTTGGTAAGATCAGATATTCCTGACACACTCTTCAAATTTTCACAATTTTTAATTTTAAGCCTTTCCATGTAAACCAGATGAACAAAATTTAACTCCTGAAGCTCCTAACATTCACTAAGCTTCAATTCTACAAGCTTCTCAAGATGCGATATTCTTGACACATTCTTCAATCTTTTACAATTTTCAATTCTAATCCTTTCCATGCAGCTGCTGAGATGAAGTAAATTTAACTCTTGAAACTCCCAACATTCACTTATGTTCAATTCTACAAGCTTCTCAAGATGAGATATTCCTGACTCGCTTTTCAGATTCGTACAATGCACAATTGTAATTTCTCAGACAGCTTTGAGGACAAAAATTTAACCCCTCGAGGTCATGATATCCTCCAAGGTGAAACAATTCAAGATTTTTACGATCAGATGCTGACAATCTTTTCAAAATTTGACAATTGAGAACTGTAAGACAATTCAGCGTCTCTGATATGCTTAAGGAATCTGGAAACTCTTCCAGAAAGAGTGAAGCAATCTGAGCTCTTTCATCTTGGAGGGTGGCTGAAGTTCAAAATAAATTTGTTTTTAACTTTCAATGCTAAACAATAGTCAGAAAACTATCTTAATTTTTGGGGGAGAAAACAAAATACCTATATTCTCCCACTTGTTTCTCTTCAGAACTTTTAATGTTTGCAAGGCAGACTCAGCACTCCATCTGGAACCCTCCCATACTGTTATAGCTATATTCTTCTCTCTGTCTGATAAAAAAAACATGCAATATCCAAGAAAATCTGTTGTTCCTTGCTGTCTAGTGCATCAAAGCTTATCTTAAGCCTTTTCTTAATGTCCCCGGGAAGGGTCTTACGAACTTTGCCCAATTGTAACTCCCAGTAACTCTGAGTTCTACCATAAACATGCCTCCCAAGAACTTGAAGAGCCAGAGGTGAGCCTCTACACAAATCTACGAAGGAGGAAACTAGATTTTCATATCCGCTTGGAGGATAACGTTTGCCTAACGCATGCCAACAAAAGAGCTCTGTCCCGTCATTTTTGTTCATTCCTTTTAAATTATAATCAATGGTAATGGCTGCGTTTATGAGAACACCTTCATCACGGGTTGTAACAATTACCAAACTATTACCAGAGTTCCTAAGTTTAGCTATGACCAACAGAGCATCTAGCTGGACCAAATCATCAATATCATCTAGAACAATGAGGAAGATCAAAACATTAGCACCTTCTAGATGGCGCTTGAGCAAGCTGGTTCCTTCATCTATACTTTGAAATTTGGGTTGATCTTACTAAAACAGATGTTTGAGAAGATCACGTTGTAGCGAAGGCAATTCAGTTCTGATCTTTCTAAAACAGATGCTTCCCGAACATCAAATAGAAAACATGCTCCTTCGTATTCTGGACGTTTCTTGTTGAACAACTCTTTGGCTAGAGTTGTCTTCCCAATCCCACCAATTCCAAAGATGCCAACAATACTCCCCTTGTCTTTCCCCTCTCCCTTCAAAGAGCAGAATGTAAAGCTTCAAAATCTAGTTTGATCGATGGCACAATGTAAAGCTTGTCAAGAGCTTTTTGGCGTAATTTGAATGGATCTATTTTGATTTCATATGCACAAGTTATCACACATTGAAGTCCTAGATCAACAAGTAAAAAATGGTGTCACAAGTTGACAAGTGGCGTAATTCTAGCACGAGAAGTGGACCAATAATGAAGTGACATGTGACAGTCAATTTATGTAAATTTTTTGGGTTTGTTTGGTTTTTTGTTTTTCATATTTGACAGCGTATGTAGTTGGTCGAATGGGCCCCGCTACTTACTTATTAAGGGCCCTCAATGAGGGTCAACACACTTTTTGTGAGGAGGGGTGCCTTGCTACCTTATTTCATAATGCTTTGTGTGTCGGTTTGCATTTAAACAACAATTTATTTTGTAACCCCACGCATGTGGGATATATATATATATAAGGGCCCTCAATGAGGGTCAACACACTTTTTGTGAGGAGGGGTGCCTTGCTACCTTATTTCATAATGCTTTGTGTGTCAGTTTGCATTTAAACAACAATTTATTTTGTAACCCCACGCATGTGGGATATATATATATATATATATATATATATATATATATATATATATATATATATATATATATATAAACACCACATGTCAACTCAAGTCACATTGTCAACCAACTTGAGTTGATCTGTTGATCTCAAAGAATGTAAATGTGGCCAACCACATCGAATGTTTAATGCAAGATACACTAAGTCAATAATCCAAACTATCAAGCTCAACATGGACTACCAAGTCATGTCTTAATGACAATAATCCTCTATAGTCTGAGTCGATCTTGCCAATAGATCATGTTTTCCAACATTGGATCATTGAATATCAAATATATTATGCAACATTAGCATTGCTAACAAGGATAATTCTAACTCGAGAATGCCTTTGCCAACAAAAGGCATTCGATGATGAATACCATGTAGGCTCAAGCTTATAAAAGCCAAACTATTCTCTATTTTACCAAATGTGGGACTAAGGATCAATAATTGAGATTCAAACCTTGCTCAGCCATGTGAAACGATAAGTGACCAACCACTAGACCAATGAGTTGCATTGCTATATATTATGGCTATGTTGTATTTGAAGGGTAGTTGTTCAAGGACTGTGTATTGTAAAACAAGAGTGTTGAGATACTTAGAGAGATTTTTATGCCTTAAGCTTATGAATTTAGCTTAAGAGAATTTTCTCTGATATAGACTAGACCTTGAAGAAGACTTGAAGACTTCCACATGATTGTAAAGCCATTTGTTGCTACAATTAATGGAATGGTCATCACTATTGATCAAACATGGAGACATAGGCCTAAAAAATTGAACTCTGTTATCAAATCTTGTTGGGTGATTTTTGTCTATTTGCCTCTAATTTTTATTATATTTTCACTCTTTAAATTAGTCCAATTTGTATATTTTTAGTTCTTTTTAAATCATAAAGAGGCAAAAAAAAGTAAGATCTTTTAAATAGAAGTGTGATTTTTGGTTTGCGATGCTTGTTTAACTTTAGTTTATGGATCATATTTTTAGTATCAGAGCCAAAAAGTGTTTTAACAAAGTGGATTGATAGTGTATGTTGACAAGGTCTAAATTTAAGCGAGGTGAAAGAGTAATAGTAGATTATGATCCAAAGGTCGGTTTGAAACATGCTTATGAAATGTCAGGAGAAGAGTTTGAGTTTGAATGAGCTTTCTGCCAAGCCTTATTAGAAAATAAGGGCATGGTTGAGGAGCTTTACTAGGAAAAACAAAACAAAATAAAGAGTGATGAAGGTAGTAAAGAATCTGAAAAACCTTCTTCCTATTCAAATGATAGTAAAGATAAGAAAGTTGTTGAATCTCTTCCTTCATTAAAGCTAGATATCAATTTTGAGTTGCCAATGTTTAATGGTGAAATTAATGCAGAAAAACTAGATAATTAGATAAATAAAATCAAAGTATATTGTAGGGTCTAAAACATTGTTGAGGATGAGGCAAAAATTCACTTGGATACTCTTCAAATGGGAGGCACAACACTCGTCTAGTGGGAGATTAAGTTGAAGGAAAACAAGCTTAAAAAAGGTAACTCAATTTCTACTTGGAGTGAATTTGTTGATGAACTCAAAATTAATTTTATCCTTTAGGATATTTTCAACAAGCTATGATGGATTGGAAAACTTTAAAAATAAATAAATGACAAAGTGTTTAGGAATATACACAAGAATTTAGGAGAAAAGCTTTACTTATAAATGTTCCTTTGTATACACAAGAAACACTACTTAAGTACATAGGTGGGTTGCATAGTTATTTGAGACACATGATTATTGTTCTGAATCCCAATAATTTAGATGCATTATGTGTTTAATCCAATCACTTAGAGGCTAGAGGAAAACCACCAAAATAATCTTTTCTTAAAGTTAAAAGTAAGCAATTTGATGTTAAACATTCAAATGAACAAAGTTCTAGAAAGGGTAAACAAAAATCTACTTTTACTGTTCAAAAAGAAGAAGGAAAGACAATTTGTAATCATTAAAATAAAAATAATGATGAGTCTAAGCGTTGGAAATTACATCCTTAGTTAAGGCCTAAAAGATTTAAAAATAAAGAAAAGAAAACAAATGCTATGGTTTAGGATCTAGGTTCAGATTCAGGGGATGAAACTAAGATCACTGCGATGGGTTTGCAAAATTGTTCTTCTCTTTTTTTTTCTAGCACTAAGTCATCATATGTTTCTTCTTATTCAAAATATAAATATGTGCATGATGATAATAAAATAAATGAATTGTTACACAATAGAGTTATTTTAAAACATACTAAAATTGACACTCTATTTGATAGTGTATCACAAGTAAATTTAATTTTTGAGAAGTTTGTAAAAAAGTTAGGCTTGCAAACCAATCTACATACGAAGCCTTATACACTGGGTTGGATGTGTGATGATGCAAATATGCAAGTAAAAAAAACTTGTAGATTAAAATTTGTAATCACATCCAAGTTCGTGGATGAGGTTGATCTAGATGTAGTCCCTTTGGACATATGTGGGATTGTTTTGGGAATCCCTTTTCTTTATGATAGAAAGGAAATATTCTATAGAGAATAAAATAAGTACTTTATTATTAAGGATGACATTGAATATATAGTTAGGGCACATCACATTAAGACAAGTCTTTCTTTGGTTTCGGTAGGGCAAATGAAAATACTAGTTAATTCAAGTAAGACTTTTTATCTCATGTTGATTAAGTCTGAGGAAAAAGAATATTACCAGGCTTTAGAAAATTGTGATCCTAGGCATAAGAATGAATTGATTGAAATCATTTCTAGTTATGACGATGTGTTTCAGGATCCTAAGGGGTTGCCCCCTAAAAGAGGAGTTTAACATGAATTTCAGTTATTATAGGATTCTCCTATCCCTAACATTGGCATGTATAAGTTATTAGTGGTGGAAAATGAGGAAATCAAAAAGTAGGTAATGGAACTGTTGGAAAGAGGTGTTATTCATACAAGTTCATCTCCTATTGGTTTTCCTATCATTTTGGTGCCAAAGAAAGAAGGCACATGGAGAATGTGTGTTGATTTTTGTGCTTTGAACAAAATTGTTATTAAGAAACGTTACCCTCTTCCTCATATTGATGATTTTATTGGATTAGATAAAAAATGTTATTTATTTCACTAAGTTAGACTTGAAAAGGGGTTATCATCAGGTTAGGATTGATGATGGTGATGTTTGGAAAATTGCTTTTAATACAATACAAATATGTTTTGAATGGCTTGTCATGCCTTTTGGGTTATGCAATGCACCGATTACATTCATGCATTTGATGAATGTTGTTTTTAGGCCATTCATTGATGATTTTGTTATAGTCTACTTAGATGATAATTTGATCTTCAATCAGTCTTGGGAAGATCATGTCACTCATATTAATAAAGTCATAGATGCATTAAGAAGGGAATATTTTTATTTTAAAATGTCAAAATGTGAGTTTGGAAAAACTAGTTTGATCTACTTGGATTATATTGTAGGACATGGTGAACTAAAAATTGATCCTACAAAAGTGGAGGTATCCATGCCCTCTATCTTACGACCAGTTAATATAAGGGTCACCACCCTTTCATCGATCCCCAACCCAACTATCACTTCTATTTAACAAGCACCCCTTGCACCAAACTTTGGATACATACCTAATCTACAAGGTCTTGTACCCCTACCCACTACCAAACCACCAACATCTACCTACCCTCATGTATATTCCACCCAACCATTGGCATCCACTTACCAATATGTGGCAACCTACCAACCTTCTACCCACTATCAATATGTCTCCCAACCACTACAATAATATGCATCTTATAACCTTTTAGGTGCACTACCCCAAGCGGACATAATGAATATGCTTATGGATAAGATAAAAACTTTAGAGTCATCCATCTTGGGTTTTTAAAACATCTTGTCATATGACCAAATCTATAATGATCCCATCCATCCATCTATCCATACCTATCAGGCCATATCCTCCCCAATGGAAACTTCCCACGTTCTCTAAATTTTAAAGTAAGGAGGATCCCCAAAAACACTTTAGGAAATTTAGACATGATTTTTATCTCATCACCTATGATGATTCCCTTCTTCTCTACACCTTTCCCATGTCTCTAGTTGGTTTGACATTGGATTAGTATAGTTCCATACCTAAGCACTCCCTTTTCTCCTTCACCCAACTGGCTCAAACCTTCTTGGACCCATTTTAAATCAATATCTACAAGAAAGTTTCTATCACTGACCTCTAATATCTCTGATATTTTGAGGATGAATCCATTGCTAATTTTGTAGCTCATTAGATAAGCCTAATTAACCAAATTTCCTTCTTCCTACCTAAACCTGAACTCATAAAGCTCTTTGCTTGGGCATGTGCCAAGCATATCTCATCTAAAATGCATGTCAAAATATTTTGAACCTTCGATGAAGCTTTTACCATGGTGTGTAAGTTATAGAACTGAGCCATTGATGAAGGAAATCTAAAGCTCAAAAATAAGAACTCAACCTATAAAACTAATGAGGCCTCTTCTTCCAAACTGAACAACTAGTCCAATACCAATACTAGGGGCAAGGGAAATGCAAATGTAATTGTTTGTAAAGTCACTCCTCCACCTTCCATCAACCAAACAACTTCCTCTAGTTCCTCAAAGTAAAGCATGAGGAACCAAAACTAGAACAACTAGAAGCAATTCACTCCACTCAGATAATCTTATGCTTGTATCTTGGAGAAGTTATTGAAAGCCAACATCATTCAACTTCCTCTTATCAAACCTCCTTAGTAGTTTGATGCCTCTCATAATGCACCTAGTTGGTATAATGAGAATGATCTATGTTCCTTCCATTGAGTGATAAGACATGATGTAAATAGGTGAAACACCTTCAATAACCTTGTCCAATCCCTCATTGGGGGAGCTTACATTAGAAAACCCCAATGCACCATCAAACTAAACATTTGATATATTTAGGTAACCTTTTCCAAACCATGCTGCTACCAAGAATGAGAGAAATAACGTTGAGTGTTCTCATGACACCCATATTGTTAACATGATTCTTGACACTCTTGCTGCTAAAGAACGTAATGACCAACTTATTTATCCCTCACCCTCTCTTTTTATTAAGGTGACATCGTCACCTTCTCCCCTTTTGGAAACCCAAACCAAGGAAATACCATCTTCTCCCCCTCCACCTATTGAGGTAGTGGAGTTTTTAACCACTTTTCTAGTTGATACACCAGAACACCCAACCATCGCCACCCTATATTTACTTTCAACTACCATGCAACTTGCTCCCCTTTCAAAAATAATTTTTGAGGAGGAAACCCCCATGTCAACTCCTCCCATAGAGGAGCCACCTATCTCAACATTGCATCCTTTGATTGAGAAAGAGGACGAGGTCACCATCCCTGTGTCACTACCTAAAGGCTTATCTCTCGGGTCCATTATTCAAGAAATCAAACCAACCTATAAATGATTCTCTAAACTAGTCTAAAAATTAGAATTTATCTATAACCCTAACATGGATCGAGCCACATTTTGGTAGTAATTAGGGCCACCTTATATCACTAAGCAAGAACTTCCAACCATACCGTTAGCAGACTAACTAGCTATTTTCAATATTCGAACCCATACCCTATCAACTAAATCAATAACAAATTTTACCAATCCAATGATCCCTCAACTACCCAAGGCACCTAAATCCCAAGTGACCAAATCATCTTCTCAAACCAAATCAACCAGACTGATCAAGAACCTTGGCATCTTCCCTATACCAAACCTTAGTCACCCATCTATGAAGGTGGACCTTACCTCATCAAAACCACCACCCAGATGCCAACCCAAAGTAACCAAAGAGGTAAAACCACCTAAAGTCTTGAAGGCCTAATTTTTACCTCCCTCAACCTTGCATTCAATTTTGGGACCTCACCCATCTAATTTGAGTAGGAAACCAATCATCTCTACCAAGACCCCACCACCTCTTTTGATTACACCTTCACAATTGATTTCTTACACAACTCTCTTCACCACACTATCAATACCTAAGCTACCTACCTTTAAATCCTCCACTTATAATTCATCAACCTCCTTGCCTAGACTAAAGTCATCAACCAAGTGTACCACCCTACTCAAAGCACCTACCATCAAACCTATTTTCAGATGACCTTCTACCCTAACCATCAAAACAAATACCACTACACCTTATTAATAAATTATTATTTAGCCTTATCCCCCATTAAATCCTTTGACCCTCTAGCTTCAAAGCCTATCTAGTATAATGACCACCAAGTTTATCATAGGACACTCGGCCATGATATAGAGAACTAGAAAGCTCTTCAAATCATTATCCATCAGCTTTATAATGAGGATGATCTATTAACAGATGAACCTCTTATGGGCCCCATCCTAACCCATCTAGAAACCATACCTACCCAACGCTTACCTACTCTTCTACTCTCACCTCAGAGTGAAGATGAGTCTGAGTAGTCTACAAACTCAACCTCTCTTTCTATACATACTATCAATGTGGTCACGAGATCACAATAGAAGGATAAGAAGTAGGCTAAATTGTCCATTCCATGGACATATCCATCTTCAACCTCCCAAAAAACCCACGCCCAACCATCTCCACCTTTAACCAAACCCAAGTTATCCATTTTAGGTGATTCTAAATATAACTCTTTTGAATCCATTAGGAGAGTCATCCTCAAGAAACTTCACCAGACCTTAGTAAAGATGAGCTTATATGATTTGATCTCTACCTCTCCCCATTACTACCAAGCACTAATAGATGCTTTATAATCCATTGAGGCCCAACCTGAAGACCCCTAACCCCTAGTAGCCTTTGTTGGCACCACTCAAATTTATAACCTTGTTACCTTCAAGGATTTAGAAATACCTTCTATCCATCTTGAAGACCCAAATCCCCCTCTCTTTATCACTGCCTACATCAACCAAACTTGCATCAAATGGGTCTTGATCGATGGGAGAGCTAGAATTAACATAATTTCCTCCCATGCCTACAACTAACTCAACTTGCTAGATAATGTTATGTCCAAAAATTTGGCCATCCTTCGATCATTCAATGATACCATGGCCACTACCTTGGGAACTATCATCCTCCATATGCATCCAAGACCTCGTACACTCCCCAAAATTTTATATGTAGTGGAAGGTGAATTCTAATACAATGTTGTATTAGGACAACCTTGGATTCATTCCATAGGTTGTATCCCCTTCACCCTTCACCATTGCATTAAGTTTGAGCATGAAGGTCAGGTCATCACCATCTAAGCTGACCCAAGTCCTTTCTTGGCATGCAAAATGAAATATCATCCTAATGATGTCCTCATACCCCCATCCAACACACCCTCAACAGTCAAAACCCAATCTTCAACCATCAAAGCAAACATTATATCCCCTTCCACCAATGAGGCATCGACTATTTCATCTATTCCTTTAGACCGAATCCCCACCATAGACCCTTTGAAGTCAATGTTCCATCACCTTTCATTGGGGGAGTATTGCCTTTTAACCCTTGACATTTTCCTTACTCTTCAAAAGTATGGGCAACTCACTGACCATTTGGGATATGACCCCAATGTTAAAACTATCATTCCCTTTGGACTTCCCCACCATTAGACCCATTTTTATTTATGGGGGACTCAACAAACCCCTTAGTGCTTCTACTACCTCTCTTTCACCTAGACTATTTACATCTATTTCTCCTACCTAGATAAATTGAGCTTCACCAAGACATACCTCCATCGGTGTGCTTGTAAAGGTTTGGTCTCAGATGATATAAGCATGGTCCACATGAATTGGTTACCATTGAAACTAGGAAGCCTCATGAAAATCACAAACTTGGTTTCATCCTACCCAACAAGAAGTAACCCAAATCACCTACCACCACCATTGTTGAAGAAGATGCCCCTTCCTCACCAACCTTGCCTCCACTTGTGTGTGAGAATTATGACATCATCCCACCTAACTTTTTTTCATCAACATGATTAGCCTTTTCCCCTGACTTATCAAAAGGAATGGGCATCCATAACCATACATTTAACCCATCTTGAAATGATAGGAGAAGACTCTCCTACCATTAACACTATTCAATACTAGGATGATGATTCTATTTTCACCTATCTTGGTACCTTGGATTATTCAATCCATAAATCCCTTACCTAGAGACCTTGAACATGTTGAATTAATCCATCATGGATGTCAACTTGGGTACTCTAGATAACCCCCACATTGTCTAACTTGGCCAATCACTGAATGTTGAGGAACTTCAGGACTTCCCTTCTTTCCTCCAAGACCACAACATAGATTTTACTTAGTCTTACAATGACATGCCTATAATTAACCCTGCCATTACTACCCATAACATAGTCACTAATTATGATGCTAAACTTGTCAAGAAAAAGCTTTGACACGTGCACCCTCACATAGCCCTTCTCATCAAAGAAGAGCTTCAACATCTTCTATCTATAAATTTCATTCAACCCATTGACTACCCCTAATGGGTCTTGAATGTTGTACTTACCACCAAAGCCACATGAGGTCTATGAATTTGTGTAGACTTTGATTACCTCAATCTCACTTGACCCAAAGATGACTTTACTCTACCCAACATCAATTAGCTACTTGATCTTACAACTGACCATGAGATGTTATCTCTTATAGATGGATTCTCAAGATACAATCAGATCTTAATTACCCCTGAAGATCAACATAAAACTGCCTTTACCACTCCATGGGGAACCTTCTACTATAGATTCATGCTTTTCAGACTAAAGAATGCTGGTGTAACCTACTAATGTGCAATGACTTATATATTCCATGAACTCATCTATAGGATTGTCAAGGATTATGTGGATGACCTTCTCAGAAAATCCAAACTCCAAAAAGATCATTTATCCATTCTTAAGATCATCTTTGAACACCTCATCCACTATCATGTCTGTGTTAACCCCAAGAAGTGCATTTTTGGGGTCTTGTCAGGAAATCTTCTTGGCTTTATAGTCTCCCTTTAGGGAACCAAAGTCTACCCTACCAAAATCATATCCATCCTTGAAATTCTTCTCCTAACCAAACTTAAGCAACTCCATTTTTTGTAGGGGAAACTTTAATCCATTCATCATTTTATCTCCCATCTTTCAAATCCATGCCAACCCTTCCACCACCTTCTAAAGAAGGATGTATATTTTAAGTGGAATAGTGACTATCAAAAGGCCTTTGATTTAATAAAAATGTACTTTTTATCTCCACCTATCCTTACCACTCCCAAGGATGACCAACCTTTCTACCTATATATCTCTACCACCGACCATTCCCTAGGGGCAATGCTAACTCATCGAGATGAACAACATAAAGAGCAAGCCGTGTATTACATTAGTGACATGCTTATAGATTATAAAACTTGGTATACCCATACTGAGAAGCTTTGCTTAGCTTTAGTCTTCATTTTGACCTAACATTTCTACTACCTTCTTAACCATAAAAATTATGTCATAGACAACATTGACCCACTCAAGTACATGCACTCTAAGCCATACAAAAACCAATGCATGGCCAAGTGGATTAAGTTCTTAATAGAGTTTGACCTTGAGTTCTTCTAGAAAAATTCAATTAAAGGGCAAGTCATTATTGATCAATCGGCTGAGGCACCTTTATCAGGAAACCAACCTTCTCCTCTTGAGTTCCCTGATGAGTCCATTGTAACCCTCTCTCAGGCAGATTTTACCTACCAAGTCAACATGTTATTTGATAGATCAAAGTGTCAACATGGGGGGGGGGGGGGGGGGGGGGGGAGTGAGTAGCATCTTTATCCACTTCCATGGTGAATCCCTTCCTTTATCCTTCAACCTTGATTTTGAATGTACCAATAATATGGCTGAATATGAAGCCCTACTAATATACCTTCAAACTACCTTAGCCATAGGATTCAAAAAAATCAACATGTTTGGTGACTCCCAACTTGTGGTTAATCAAATAAACATATCTTATTGGTGTAATAATGATGTTTTATAATAGTATAAACAACTAGTTGATGAACTCTTAGCATCATTTGAACACTACCACATCTAGTCAACCCCACGATCTACTAACAAGTTTGATGACACCATGGCTTACCTTGATCTTAGATAATATCACACCCTTGGATTATAATCTATCTATCATTATTCACATACTTAACCATCCTTCCTATGTCAAACTAGACTCTCCCACCATTTTTAATGTGGAAGAGACCTAACCCAACCTTTAGTATCAACAAAATTTTGACTATCTTAACCTTTCCATAATTCCTTATGGTCTTTCTAGGAATTTTTCTCAAAGAGAATTTATCTAGATCACCTCATGTTATACCATTATGAGAGGAATTATTTATAAACATGACTTTGATGGTCTTTTCTTTTGCTGCTTACATAGTCAAGAAGCCTGTCATGTTATCAAGAAAATACATGATGGTATGTGTGGAGGACACATTAGTAGCCATGATATAGCTAATAATATCCTTCACCTTGGCTATTATTGGCCCAATATTAACCAATATTACTGTGATTATGTGAAAAAGTGCGTTAAGTGCCAACAACATGCTAATCTACATCATACACCTAGCCATAGTCTTCAAGTTTTCATTGATTTCTGACCCTTTTCATAATGGGGTCTAGACCTCATTGGTGAAATTAACCCTCATTCCTCATAGTTACACAAATTTATCATCATCACAATTGAGTATTTTACCAAGTGGGTAGAGGATATTCCTTTAGTCTCCACCAAAACAGAAAATATTATTGGCATTATCAACCATCACATTATCTACCGCTTTGGTGTTCCTCATAAGATCAATTGATAATGGTAAATCCTTTAAGAACAATCAAGTCTAGGGTCTATGTGATGCATTAAATATTAAGTAATTTTCTTCATGCCCTATCATCCTCAAGTGAATAGACAAGCTGAGTCCTCTAACAAAACTCTTAATAAAATGCTAACTAAAATGGTCAATACATCTAGTTGGGATTGGGATTTACACATCCCCTTTGCCTTATGGGAATATCATACTGGAATTCAAACTCATATAGGTGCTACCCCTTTATCTCTTGTGTTTATAGTAGAGGTATTCTTGCCTCTCAAAGTCCAAATCCCATCTCTTTGCATATATTTGCAAGAGCTCGTTTTTGAGGATGATTATCGTCATCACCATTTATCCCAACTCAAGATTATTGATGAGCCTAATTTAGTAGCCCTTACCCATCTCCACATCTATAAAAATCACATCAAATGTGCCTATAACAAACACCTTTGAGTGTGATAATTCAATATCAAATATCTAATTCTAAAGGAAAACCAACATGTCACTAATATGAAGAAAAACAAGCAGGATAAGTCTGCTTTCAATTAGCTTGGACCTTATATTATAATCCACAAGTATAGATCATGAGATTATAAATTATCTTCTCTCAAGGGCCACCTAAAACCTAAGCCCCTCAATGCTTTTCATCTGCATCCATTCTTTTGTTAAGAAGGATTGAGTTCACCTTTTATCTAACTTAAGATTATCCCTTGCTATCCATCCACATTCCATCTCCCTATTTTAGGGGAAACCATTTATAATTGAATCATGTGATTATTTTTCACTAGCATATCCTTATATTAAATAATGGGTATCATGACTCTACCTATGGCATGGTTCTCATGGTACTTTCCACACCTTCATAGGATAGATTCCCATGGTCATTGTCACCTAAACCTCTTTACACCTAATCAACCTTCTTGTGATTTTAGTTTTGCCTTGATAAAGATGGACCATTAAGATAGATTAAGCAATTATATGTCTAGAAAATATATATATATATATATATATATATATATATATATATATATATATATATATATATATATATATATATATATATATATATATAAAGAAAAGTCCACACTAACAATAATCATGGGTCATTTCTAGTATTCACAGACTGCTCCCTTGAAGGATAGCTATTGAAAATTTATTTGAAATTGCTAAAAACATAAGGTGGAATGCTCCCTTGAAGGAAAACTATCAACAAGCATTTAAAAAAGTAAATAAACTTAGACCACTCCCTTGAAGGATGACTAAGTAAAGCATTTTGTCAAAAGCACAATAATTTCTTGAAAGCTTCCTACATTGATCAACTTTCCATATACAACAACAAAGCAAAAGACCCATTATCAAAACCATAACAAAAGAAAACTAATTTTTAAAATCACAATCAACTCTCAAATAACATAATAAGGTGGAAGCTACAATTGACTTTCATAAGTAGACTTCATGCATTGATTAGTCTACACAGTTTGACATAGACTTGTTTATACTAAATCTTTGGAAACCTATAGAAGAGGCATGCTAGTCTCACAAGAAGGTTTCATTTTTACCCATATTACCTTTACTCACTATAAGCAAGGGATTTTTTAGCTTACTTGGCATTATGTGGTCAAGATACCTTTTAACCAACTAAGGAATGCTCATGCGAAGCATTTGAAGGGCTTATGTTCATTAAGCTAATCTAACTTTGGTTTTTTTTTAGTCCTTGTCAATGAATAAGCATCGTGCCCTCTTCTTATCCTATCATGACTAAGTTTATATTTTCATTATGACATTTGTCTTTTGATTATATTCTTTCTTCTACCATTTAATTTTGATTAGCTACCTTACCTCCTATGTTTTACCTTAAGTGAAATAAAAACAACTATAAGCATAATAGGCATATCCATGTGTATCGTAAGCAACATCATAATCACAAGCATAACCATAACAAGCATAATCAAACCATAACATCCATGAGCATATAAGTAGCCAACCATTTTCCCACTACATGTCTAAGCCTAAAATAATTTAGTATATACTCATTACAATCTAGCATGTCATAAGCATAACCGTAAATCAAAATCATCTCATGCCTAGCTAAGCCCATATTAGTGTCTAACATTCATAAGCAATATAAACATCACACCATAAGCATTAAACATAAATATCACACCAAAAACCATAAACCATAAACCATGAACATGAGCATAAATAATGATCATATGTATAACTCGTGAGTAAAATAACAAAATAATATGTACAAGTAGATAGACATGACTCTCTCTAAAAATGTACATCTCACCACATCAGTTCGTAGGTTAGAATCAAAATGATATACAAAATGTCATAATCTAGCTATATCTATGCCCCAAGGTCACCATTGTCTCTCAGAGCACCACTACCTCTTAGAGCACCATTGGATCCTAGTGCCTGCCCACCTAATATACCTACTAATCCCCCAGTTATCCCTATCTATCTATATATAAACATTACCCACTGCCTTGGTGTCACCACATTGGCACCGCTTGTTAAGCTAGTCCTATACTCACCCCATCAGGGTTCTTATAGACACTACATCAAAACTATGGCCTCATCGTACCATAACTCCTCCACTATAGCTAGGTATCATGTCATGGGGCTATAACCTAATGGACCTACCTATGCTGATATTGATCCTCCTATCTACCTTAGTGAGTCCCTCTCTTGGGTCACTAAGCCTAGAGAGGTACTGTCTTGACCCCTCTCATCTATCATGGTAGTAAGATGACCCTATAAGGTAGCAACCTGGCCCTGTAGTGTAATAATTTGGCCTTGAAATTTGGCCACCTACCCCTATATTGATGTAACCTATCCCTGTGTGATAGTTAAAGCTGCTCTTATTTGTCCATCATGGCCAACTAGATCTACAATAATCAACCTCACACTTCCATCATCCCCATCAATATCTATAGCTACATATATGGGCTGGTACCAGGCCATGTACCCATCTATAAACTTAACATCATCTATCTATGCCCTAGCAGGTAGCTCCTTGAAATATAGAAAAGTAGGCATAGGATGTGGCTCTGGTAGTGAAATCTTGGAGTCCTCACACCTGTACCTAGGGAATGGCCTAAGATACCCTGTATTAGACAAAACTTCCTCTTCACCCTCTCAAATAGGATTAGTTCAACCTCCCCATATCATATCACCTATCGAGTATCCATTTGTAACTTTGAAGGGAGAGTGTCTACCTCCTATAGCCTAGCCATACTAGAAACTAGACATAGGGCCTCTAAGTGATGTCTCCTATCACTAGTGCACCCAGTACACTCTTGAACCACTCTACATGATGTACACCACCTCCTATACCTAAGGAAAAAAAGTCATCCCTCCAATACATAAATATGATAGAGAACTCTATCTATGTGAAACCTACCCATGACAATCCAATTAGCCTCAGTACTTAAATGTGCTCATAGGCCCAACATGTAGAACCAGGTCAATGCTAATGCCATACTTCCTACGGGCCATGAAGCCCCATAAATCCCTATGTATTTGTACTAGGAGAACAAAAAACCAACCAAATATCATCCAACCTAGTAATAGCTCAACCAAAATCCCTAGTAGTAAGTATGGGAACCTCCCACTACTCAAATCAGGAAGCGCAAAGCATGTAATAATAATCATGAGCATGGTCATGAGTCTCTTCTCACTTAGATCCCTCATGTATAAAGCACTAAACCTAGAACCTCCAACATTCCATATCACCTAATCACTCTCATCTCTATATAAAATTTCAATGTGATCATCTCTCTCCTTTCACTCTATATGGTAGATCGAATCACCATGTAGAGGAAGTAGAGTGATCTTATGCACATCCTCAGATAAGATAGTCATTTCCCTAATTGACAATAGAAAGGTGTTCATAATAGGATCCCATATCTCAATGAGTGATATGAGCATGGATGCATCTTAAGGCACATGCTAATAATGCCTCATAGCTCCTAACCCAACCTCCTCCTTGTGGGCCCAGTTGACTGCGGTCATCCCCTACTAGATCTCGATGAGGGTACGTGGCACGTAGTTTTGCATCTGTTTCTACTCTCTAGCTTGCACCAAATTAGAACCATAACTTAGTCACCTACACCAATATCATCTACCCTAACCTTTAATAAAATGACCTATTTCCTTATCCATCCTACCTATCTACCCATTACTTGCTAAGATTGCCTTCTAAACATACACTACCAACCTCTACCTAACACACTAAATCCCTTTGCCTTAGCATTTTTACACACTTTCTAAGCTTATATTTTAACTTAGTCGATCATTGATGGTCATGATGATCATTGATGGTCAGACACCCTTTTTTCTAAGGATGTCAATTATCGATGATTTACCCTAATTGTCAACGATCACTGTGGGTGTTTTAAAGTTGGAAAACCCAAACTCTATCTTAAAAACCACCCTAAATGTATGCCAAATAACCAAATTTGATACCCTAAACCCTTACCCAACCCAATTCACCTAACCAATCCCACCAATTCTTGATTTTACCTATAATTTCACCTACAACCTACCTAGACCCTACCTAGGGATCTCACAAGTAGCTAACCCAAACAACTAACCCCTTAACTATTTATAAAATCTAACTAAGCTATCAATTTTAGCAACACCCTCTACCTCATTTTATGATTGTCATCATGGAGTCACCTATAGATCTAGCCATCCTAATATGCACCCACATGCTCCCTACATCTTCATTGGTCCTCTTGGTCTTCCCTCCACCTCATCTTAATATCACCCTCCACCTCAGCAAGTACACTTAGCAATCAAGTTTGCCACAAAAAGCCAAAAACTAGAGCTCAAAGTCAAAGGCAAACCAAAATCAAAATGAGTAAAAGTAATTCTAACTTCACTTTTACCCCATGGATGTTTAGGGTTTTCACCCTTATAATCAATGGTTAGGGTGACCATCAATGGTTTCCCTTGGGGACCTTAACCAATTATGGTTAAGATGATGCACTTTATTGCTTCCACTCAAGCAGACTATCTTTTACAAAAACCAACCTAGTTTTACCCACCCATGGAGGCTACCTTCTCCACCCAACTTGACCACCTTGTCACCTCACCATTGGTCCATTTTGGCTTAATTAACACATGTTTTGCGATATTTTTTGCTTGGTCCTTTGACCATTGTGACAACATTTCCATGTTGACCCTTTTTTAAACTTATGCCACCTCACGCTTCTTGACCCACTTGTGTCTTTTCAAGAGCACTTCTTATCTCAAATACTAATGACACTCAACCCATTTGTGCTTTTCATGAGATCACTTCTTGCCTTGGATATCCATAAAAACACTGACATTATCTAGGAGACTAACAGGTGTACCTAACCACCATGCCTAAATACGGTCATGTGATACACTGGTTACTTATCTTCCTAGTACTAACCTTTATTATTTTCAACTATGGTAACCTCATCTTGACATGATCTTAGTTATCATACCTTTCATCATACTTTGCATGCTTGTTTTTTATTTAGTGCCCAACCCTTCATCTACCTTCATGATGTCCACCTTCATCATCACCTCCACCCACCTTGTCAAACCCACACTTGATTTTGTTTTCCCTCATCAAATCTTGGTTTGAGGAGGGGAACACCTCCCCCCATACTTAGGGAAACTAAACCTTTGACCAACATAATTTTTGATTTTATAGTTGGTTTATTCTAAAGCCACATAATAAAAGGGAAAAATGTAGACACCATAAATTCATACACTATGATTCCAAGTGTTGAAATACCCCTTGATTGTCTTAGGACCCCTTTGGGACTAGTTTAACCTTCTGACCCCTAATGTTGTGCATGTTGTTGAGCCTACTATTCAGGCCGTAGATGAGGTACTTCCTTAAGGTGACATTCATACTGGCTTGTTAGAGGTATATAAAAATTCAAATAAATTTAACTTATATTTTTACTTGGTTATTAAAAATTAATCTGATATATTTTAATATGTATATTTTTTTTATATATAGGGATCTATTGGGCATTGTTTGACATAGAGTGTGTGTCGTACTTGTAAGCATCTTGATTTGAATGAGATGTTTACATAGGTGAAATGTTGTGATATTTATTTAATGATTAATTAAAAACTATTTTTAATTTTTGTATAGATAAAAACATTAAATAATTATGAAGTTAATAACTTACAGAGTTTTAATTAATATATTTTTGTCTTTTAAATGTAGGATCAACAACATGATGGTAGTGAGGGATCAGAAACTGCTAACTAGTGGTGATGCTTGTAGTCTTTTATTTTTAGTTTTATATTCATGAATTTATTTATTTTTAATCATATTTACATCTACAATTTTATATTCAAATTAATACTTTTATATGACAAACACTCAGTGATATATGATTGTTTATATACTTGTGATTTTAGATTAGTTGAAATTACTAACATGTTATGTGTTGGTTTAGAAAAATTAGTAATATTATTATTCTATTTCTATGCATTGCTTGATATATAATTTAATCTTATTATTTTATCATATAATTTGGTTAATATTGTGTTCTTCAATGCTACAACTTAATTCAATGTATTTGTAATCATAATTTTTCAACAATGTATGTCATCTTTATTTTTATTAAACCTATAATATTTATTTTCCAAACAATGTATGTCAACTTATATTGCAACAATGTATTTCATAGTTTATTCCAACCAATTTTTGATATGTTGAATATAAGTATGTTTATTTAGTTAATTAGGGCTATTGATGAACGACATCATCTAATTTGACATGGATTACATGAGGTTATGCACCCCTACCCTTAAAAGATTTTAACCTTTGGATTGCTAAGTAATTTCACAACTTGATTTCCCAAAAACCAAAATGGAATTAATTGTGTTAAAACCTATAAGGTTTTATTTTTCGTTGAACTTCAAGTTATCAATCATGATCAGTGTCCAGAGTATGTGGATGGTTTCCATATCTCATGGAAACCGTCGAGGTTGTGTGTGTTGGAAATACAAATATTTCTACATGTGCAAGTAATATAAAATTATGGAAACAAAAGCAAGCTACATAAAAAACATATTAGGAGAGAAAAAACCACAACACCAAATATACATGGAAAACCCCTACAAAACCAACAAGAGAATAACCATGGGGCAACAAAAACATCGGACTTCATATTCCATCATCAACACTCTTTTATACACAACTCCTCAAGCAACTCCTTTAGGTGAGTAATGCCTACAACCAATCTTTTTATGCTCCAACCTCCTAGCTATAACATGCAGCTCTTACATGATGATTATAATAACCATAAAATAAACCTCCATGGATCCTCCTCATATCCCTAGGTGAACCAAGCACAATATCCTTACCTACATAATGATGCTTACAACCTAAGCATCTAGGTGAGTTAGGCTTACAAGCATTTCAAAACTCTAACCTCTAACATGCAAGCTTGAAAGGATCCTCCATGATTCCCAAATGGGATAAGGAAAAATGAGGAATACATAATGCTTTATAAGCACTTTACATCAAAGAGAAATAGAGGAGAGATAAAATGTGGTGCCATATTTGAGTGGGCTCAATAGTAACAACACTGGATCCCATCACATGCACTCATGTGCATAATCCAAAAGCCATCCATGTGCTTTGGATATAAAATGCACCACTCACATAGTGGGGTTGTCATGTGGTCTCAATTTTGTTTGTCATCATGTGTAAAATATCCAAAGTGGATTCTCCACCAGATAAGGACAAGTGCCACCTCCATGTGGCTCCAACCATTGTCCCCCAATCCAAAAGTGAAGACAACAAGCACTAATACTCTTCTTGTCTTCTTCTCCCAAAGGTCAACAAAGTGGATGCTCCACGAGACAAGATCATGGGCCACTTCCATGTGACTCTAAAGTTGGCATCCCACTTTCACAAGGGAGTCCAAACACTCAATAGTGTTCTTCCCGTCTTCAAATCCCATGTGACCTCTTATATTTTGCATTATGTGTCAAACCCATCTGACAACAAAAGACAAAACATGTCCCTTAGTGGAGTGTTATGCCCCACACCCATCACACCACCTTAACCACATCTTAGGACCCTCCATGGGCCCTCCTACCACATCACCATCTTGTTGCATCATCTGCTACATCACTTACCACATCACTTGCATGCAACACCTATATTCCACATCACCTATGATCCACCTCACCTACCCAGTCACCATTGCCACCTTAGTTGTGAATACTGACATGTGAATAATGATCTATGAATAATGCTCATGAATACTACTCATACATAGTACTTCATGAATAGTGACCAATGAATAGTACTCATGAAAAGTGATTTTTGACTAGTGGCTTCACACCTAACAATCTTCCACTTGAAGTCATATACGTAGGGCTTTCAAACACATGCATCTTCATGCCAACCTATTGTCATACAACTACCTGCTAGTTATCATCATGCCCATTGTTGGTCACACACAAACTCAGAAGAAGGTTTCTACACTACTAAAACTTATCTATCCTTATGGGTTGTCAACATCTGCTCTTTTTAGTAGAACTTGCAGAAACCTAAAGTGACTCCCACTTCACCATAGACTTGATCCTTTATCCAAGATCCTGCCATGAACCACTCTCAAATTTCACTGCTTGGAAGTATCTGGTTAAGTTCATACCATGGATTACATGAGGCTTTTCCTACTCTTAATGAATATGATACACATGATAATCAATTTATCCTCCATCGTAGAACACTCTAAAAGACATCTCTAACACCGCAAGAAGAGGAATACATGACTTTCTTCTATGTATGTCCACTATGCATCTCCACCTTGGTTTGTTCCTCTAACCTCCATCATCACATCTTAGCAACCTGAACCATCACATCATGATCGTGTTAGGCCCTACAACTAACATACCATTAAACATAGTAGTATCCTATACTAAACCATGTCTCTCTATGAAGATACTGTAAACATAGGATTTCAATAAGGGGATATTAGTATGGTGTTAGTGAATGAAATAAAATACAAACAAAGAACACACTAAGCTAACATCCTAACCCTATCTCAATGGGGGGGATCATATTAACAAAACCAAATGAGAAACACAAATATAATGCAAAGACAAATAAATCCTTCACCTTCCTTGGATGCTCTAAATAGCTTGTTAAAGTGGCTTGTTTGGTTTGTGTTCAATGAGTCTTCATCAAAGGAGGCTTGGCTATCTCCTCTTCTCCTTGACACCTTTGTTATGGCTTTGGCTTTGGCTTGGCTCAACAATTTGGGATTATAACACTAATTTTAATGGCTTTTGAAATTATTTGTATATTATAACTTTGCACTATTCAAGCTTAAAATTATGGTTGTGAGACCTTATATTTATAGATTTTTCAAAAGGGGTTGGGCCAATCATGACCGTCCATCTCAAGATGAAGATGTGTGTCCATAAATTAATACAATTATACAAATAAAATCCATAAATACCTTCATCATGATTTAGGAATAAAGAGCATTTATGAGACATAAGAGGTATTGATGAGGCATGAGAGACCCATAATCCTGATATTTTGTGCATTTATGGCCTAGAGATGCCTTCCAAGAAATGATGTTATTTAATGATGTAATTATTCAATATCAATTTTCAAAAAGAAATATTCAACAAGTTTCATGGAAAATTAACTTAAGCTCTTAATTCATATTTATTAGATTTAAACATGAATTATCAATTTTGGTGAAAATCTTAGTAATTAGTCCATAAATTAATCAATTTGGTCAGAATGTCATATTATTGGCTTGAAATTTGGCTAGATTGGAATTGGAATGTGATTTTAGATGCATTGGATTTGTTCTCCCATTTGAGATGTTGTCAACATAAAATAACAAAGGTACATGTCTTGTGCAATAAAATTGGTATAAAAGAGCAATCCAAAGCACCTAGGTGCAAAAATGTCATTTTGACTTGAAATGATTTGATCAAATTTATCTACTTCATAAATTGCATTGACTCATTTAATGATACTCTAGCCAAAATTGAAAATTGAATATATCAATTTCAACTCATTTAATGTGTTTTAATATTTTTAGGTCAAATTGTGTATTTTGGTAGAAATTGATCAAACACCTAGTTGGAGGTCATTGGTGACTGATTTTAGGTGTCTATAGTATTCCCTTATTTGGGAAGGTGTTTCAATCTATAGGCATAGTAATATATTCTCAAAGAATGAAAATGTGTTGTATGCAAAAAAAAAGATGATGATTGAAGAAAAATCTCCAAATTGTGTTCGAAAAGCCTATGATGATGCCTCATTGAGGGAGTGGCCATCATATATGTGGATGCATGGTCCTTAAAAAAGAAGCAAGAAGAAAAGTGGAATTAACCTATGGGTGAGATTAATCCAAATAAAAAAAATGTTTGCTTGTATTAATTTAAAAACAATACTGATTTGCTCAAAGGTGGTTATAATTAGTAACAAAAGTTAAATATAATGATTTATCCATAGGCAGTTATAATCATTAAGATAACTTGGATTATTTGATAAAGATGATTATGCCCTAGTTAGAGTTGATTAGCAAGCATAAATCAAAGATATAACTCAAAATATATAATAAAGATGAGCGGGTGCAAAGTGATGAAAGAGATGAATAGAAGAATAATATTGATCATTATAAATGATTCATTTGTACCTGCCAACAAGGAGATGCTCATCCTTATTAACAATGATATAACTAGAATGGTCAATGGGTTGATTGGATCAAGATGGGTGGAAGGATTTTCCAAGTTATCAAGGAGAAACTTATGGGATCCATTTCTTGTAGACCTTCTTGAAGTTGATTTTTGTTATAACATGTACTGGTAGGCATCATGATAGAACACCATGAGAATTTGGCCAAAATATGCATAAAGACTAACTCTCAAAATCCAATGCTTAAGGATAAATAATGCACCAATGAAAAAAACCATGTTAAAAATGTTAATGTATGAATATGGATGGATTAAAAAATAATGCACAAGAAATCACCCAATGAAAACATATAAACTGAGTCAAGGTAATAGTGTTGAAAGTAAGCAAACAAGCAAGGGAACAAAGAAATAAAGAAAGAGAAACCACAAAAACAAACAACTTGAAATAAACAAAAAAATAGAAATCTTGAAAAAAAAAGCAAAAGAAAACATCCTAACAATGACCATGCCACAGTAGGGCGAATCGAGAATAACTGACTAGGTTTAGACAGGGCAAATATTTTTGGATTTTGAAATATTTGAATGTTTTTGGAATTTTGAGGTAGCTTAACTCATTAGATAATGACAAGATACCTACTCATAAAATGATGAGAGAATTTGGATTAAATTACTTATACAATGGTGAGAGTTCATGGAAAGGGGGATTGAGGTGAACTCAACATGAATAGAGTGTGACCTACATAGTCCTGAGATGACCTCAAGTCACAGTAATTCCATCCACACAAAAGGTGAGGAAAAACCAACTATGTTCCAACAAGTTCTCAAATCTGGAAAATGGCTAGTCAAATAAAAATAACAATGGTAAGGTGATGTGGTAATGCATGATAAATAAGTGTTGCCCCTTGTTTTCCCATAGACGATTATAACTAGGATACAATGGATCAGACTAATGATACTAATTTTCTCATATGTAGTTATAATTAGAAGGAAGATTGGAGAGACACTAATTTTCCCATAAGTAGTTATAATCAGGCTCATATAAACAAACTTGATACAACATAGAAAATGAAAGATATATTGCCAGATCAACTATCACACTAATTTCATAAACTGTCATTATAAACATGGATTTGATTGATTATTGAAACTTGATTGGAATCCCCTCATAAAAAATGCATGAAAAACCAAAGTAACCAAGATCAAAATAAGATTGGGTAGGATGACTAAAAATAGGATTTTTTCTAAATAAGAATAGAATGACAAGATGGCATGGTCTTGTTTTAGGATAGTGATGGTTTCTGATAGATTGGATAAAATGGAAAGAGGGTTTCCCCCAAGTGAGAAGGTGATTGGTTGGGGTATGTGACAATGGAAAATGGATATGGTAAATGAAATGGTATGGTACATGCTTTTGGCCTAGGTGATTATTGGTTTTTTATGTGTTTGACTTAGGTATGGTAAATGGCATATGATTATGTTGTTCCTGTTGAAGTGGAGATACACATTCTGATCAACAAATAATATAAAAAACAATCAAACATGTTAATTGTTACCCCACACCTCATTTTAATAGTTGTTCTATAAAGAACTATCTACAAATTTAGATGCAAATAATGTTGTTGTGATCTTCATTGGTCATTGATTATGATTCCTTCAAGCATCGAGTCAAGGTATTTTTATAGCCTCTACAAAGGAAAGTATGTCCAAGGATGGTAAATAAGGAAAAATAATGGATGGTAGGTTTGTTTATGAAATGGAATAGTGAATGATAATGGAATGAATGATGGAGGGGAAATAAATGAAGATCAGGACTTTTAGTCACATGTAATGTTGTTGATGCTAGATTTGACATAAACCTTGGATGTGGCGAGGTCAAAGACCTTTGAATATAATCTTGATAGGACTACCAAATTTTTTTTTGTTTGATCTTGAGAGTAACTACCATCTAATTATACTTTAGATTGGAAGCTATTTTGATTTGATATTAAATAGTGTCTTCATTAAGCAGTGAAGAACTTTTGTGCTCAACTATCAGTGCCTCAATGAGGTTTTCACCAATAAAGTTGTCTTGAATATCCCATAGCACCTCTAAAAAGGTGTCACTAATGAATGTTATATTTTGAATTTGATTTTATTCTAGCGCTTCCAAAATAATTTCACTAAAAGATGCTAAGTTTGAACTTTATGTGTCTATTACTGCCTCCAAAAAGGTTTCACTAGGAGAGTGTTCTTCTGATACATGAATGTGGTCTTGGCCTCTTTGTTATTCTTCAAATGCTATGTTTCCATAGATGAAATTCACCATAGTGTGATTTTTTTGGTCCCAATTGACACTTGTGGAAGATGGAAAGTCAATGAAATGATTAGATTGGTTGGTGGTAATGGCATGTGGAATAGTAATGGAATAGAGTTTGGTATCAAAATCTTGGAGAAGATACTACGATAACTTGTGTCTATGCTAAAGTATTCATTCTCAAAAACTATATAAGGATCATAAATGTATTCAAATTGATCTGCTAGACATGCATAACCAATATTGTAATAGTCATGAACATATTCTCTTTCTAAATCTGATTCTGACTAAAAGGACTTTGAATATTGAGACTAATGTGATTTTGATTCTGATGCTAAATTTGATGTCTGTTCGAAAATAAAACCTAACTCTAACTCTGATTCTTCATCTGATGGGTAATCTATTACAATGATGTCTTGTTGAATGTTTAGTATTGGATAATTAACATACTGTGATGGCATAATGGGCTCCATAGAGACTAGTTTTTCGAAGTGAGACTCTTCAACAATAGGAAAAAGGTCAAGAGACAACTCTATAGAGATTGGCTTGTTAAAGGGAGACTCTTGAAAAATAGGCATATGGTCGAGGTAATGATTTTCCCAAAGGTGGTTATAATCATTAACAAGTGACTTAGTAAAGACTAGCTCATTAGAGTGAGACTCCTTGACAACTTGTATAGGATTAATAGGCAATTCATCATAGGTGGACTTATCACAAGTGGTTGGTTCAACATAAATATCTTGGATCAGTTGATTCTCTTGGCCTTGGTTTTCAATGAGTTATAAAATACCAATTTGAAACACAACTTGGTTATCTAATGATTGGCTCGATTGAGGTTTAGATGGGATTAATACGGAATGAGGAATGACCTATGGTTGGATAATGGTAGGGTGTTGAGGAGCATGATTGCTTGCATGATCCAAATGATGAAGTCCTAAAATAGTAAAAATAGGGTAGTGTGGAGCTTGATTGATCACACAAGCCAAAGAACTAGGTCCTAAAATGATGAAGGTTCATTGTGAAGCCTGGTTACTCACACAAGCCAAAGGATGAGGTCTTGGAGAGACAAGTTTGTGGCATTTTGGAACATGGTTTCTCACACAAGCTAAAGGATGAGGTATTGGTATGGGAATGGTGCAACGTTGTGGTCATGGAATAGAAATGGTACAACATGGTGGAGCTTGATTACTTACATAATCCAAAACATCCAAGTCCTCCTCATAAACCATATCATCTCAGTCGTTAACTTGATTTAGATTTTATGGATTTTGACTTTATTTCTCATATGAAATATCGTATGGAGAATAATAAAACTCCTTAGAAATATATCTTTCTAGGGGTTTCTATTTGTATTTTGTGTAACCATTCTATCATAAGTTGAATTATACATGACTCCACCATAAGTGTAGGTAGACATATCCGCATAAATGATGAAAGCTCTGAAAACAAGAAGGCTTAGATTTCTAAAAACTTTGAAAAACTATGTCCAAAGGACAAATGGTTCAAACTTTGTCTAACTTGGTTGAAAGTGATGGATTTGTATCTTTGAAAATTATGGTCTAAAAGTGGAGTCATATCTCCAAAATAGTTTGTGCTAAAATTTGGCATAAAATAGTCTAATGTCAAATGTCTAACATTAAATGTCATACACATAAAAGGTCAAGAATTTTAATAATAACCAACGTGTCAAAGGTCTCGATCAAAGTGTTCCAAATAAGGTCTAAACTAGGACAAGAAAAAAGTTGCTAAGTATTTTGTCCAAATGCAGAGTCAAAAGCTAGGCTCAAACAGGCTGTGCTAGGACTTTTGGCCAAACAATGTCAAAAGCTAGGCTTGAAACAAAGGCATGATGTGATTTTATTTAATCTAAAAAGTTTGGAAACAACTTTGACGTAGACCCAACACATAGAATAAAACATAAACATGATCAATTGGCATAATGCATATGGAAAAAGGCTTTTGGAAAAAGGTTTTGTTCTCCCAAATAAAGGCACAAACAATGATGAGGATAGACATTGAACAAATAAAAAATAAATATTCATCAAGTTTGGGTAATCAATTAATTAAAGTTATGCAACCTAAAAGATAAATATTTATGTATCAGCTCCACAAATCGAGGCCTAAAAAAATTAATCAATATTTAAAATCAAACTTGGCAAGGTTAATTGAAAACTCAACAAGGTTAATTGAAAACTCAATGTTGAAGACTAGGATTTAGCCAAACAATCTAGAAGAGATTGGATATCATTATGACATATAAACAATGTCCAAATGGCATATGTGACTGGTTTTGAATAATGGTTTTGATAAAATGGTAAACAAGTCTTGAAACAAATTGAGCATCATAATGGCGTTAGCATGCTCTAATGATGTGATCAATATTGATGATGTGATCAATATTGTGTTTCAAATACTTAAAGACAAAATAGTTTGACATGTTTTTGGCAGAATAATACTACCCTTCTCAACTCAAATGACACAAAAAAATAAGTTTAGCGAAAAAATTTAGGCATAAGTGTGGTGTAAAATGACCAGTATAACACCTCTTTGATAAGGGAGTGGTCTATAAACAAATTTATTTGAACATAGTTTATAAAAAAAATTATTTGAACATAGTTTATAAATAAATAAACAAGTTTTAGTCTCAAAACATACCAAGCAATAAAAAAAAGTGACAAAAATACATTAAGTATAATCACCCTAAATCCTAACAAGGGTATGACAAAGTGGTGTTGACTACAACTAATTGGTTTTCAAATGTTCTAGATGGATCATTTGCACAAGACTTTCACATTTAATGTGATAAAATAATCTTACATCATTTGGGTTCATAGTACTTGGCTTGTTGTAACAAAATCTTGCCCTTTTTAAAACCACTACATCCATCGCTTGCTTAGTGTAGTGTGATGCCCAATGTACTCATACATCTTAGGCTTAACCCCAGTATTAGGAGGTGGTTTAATCACTCAAACCTCTGATCCTAGTTGGGTGATCCCAATTTATATACCTCCCATGGAGAAGGGTTGAAGACAATGTCAGGAGGTGAAGTTTTGGGTCAAGGCTTCACTAAAGAACTCAAGGGAGGTAATGAAGTCATCCTTATAAGCTAAGATGCATGAAATAAATGACACAATAAAAAGACTTTATAATCACCTCAATATTACCCAATACTATTTTGAGTTTTTAGGGAGGGCTTTAAACGACATTCTTTCTATGTCTTGAACTAGGCTCAAAGTGCGATGAGATGGTGCTTTTAATCCCAAAATTTTCCTAAAGGGGATGGATGGGAGAGCATACACATACGTCTTTTTTCTCTAAAACACACAATCAACAAGCAAGTTTGCAAATAATTAAAGTGAGGTTAATTTTGTTTCACCAAATTGAAAGTGTTTGATTAGATTCGTCACTATCCCCTTAGATTTAAGATGCGCATAGAAATAATTGCAAATCACTCAAGAATAAGTTGGCATTTTTGATCCCAAAAGTTCCCTAAAGGGATGGATGGGAGAACATACATATACAACTCCCTATTTACTCAAACAAGTTTAGACTAAATAAATAATTAAAACAACTTGTTAAAACTTTGAAGTGTATTCAATTTTATAATACTAAATGAAATGCGTGGTGGTGTTCTTTTAACCCCTTGGCTTTAAGTTGTAAACTTTGAAAGAACAATCAAAACAAACATGAAAATTTTACTCTTTAAAAATAAAGAAACAATTTCTAATATTTTTTAGAACATCTAAAAAGAAGTGTAAAAGTACTAATTAAACTTGTTTTAGCACTTGTTCAAGTAAATATAACAATAAAATGGTCAACACTTCTTTTACCTTTGAAGCATTTTTCCAAGTGAAACAAGTAACTTTGCAAATTGAACTCTCAAGTTGGGTTAGGTTAAACATTCAAGTCGGGTCGGGTTGGGTTACACCATCGAGTCAAGTTAGCATTCGAGTCAAGTTGGGTCCGGTTACACAATCAAGCCGAGTTCGTAACTGAGTCAAGTTAGGTCGAGTTACATAGTCGATTCAAGTTGGTAACTAAGTTGGGTTGCAGTTGAGTCAGGTTACACAGTCAAGTTAGGTTACATAGTTGAGTCAGGTTACATAGTCGAGTTTGGTTGGGAGTCAAGTCAGGTTGGCAACTGAGTTAGGTTGGTAGTCGATTCAGATTGGCAACCAAGTTGGGTTGGTAGTCGATTCAGGTTGGTAGTCGAGTCAAGTTACACAGTCCTTAGAATAAAACCATGACTTACAAAAAGATACATTTTTGCTCAAATTTCTACCTTTTTTTCTTTCACACTCCAAAATTCTGCATAACAATGGTTAGTAGGTTAATTTTAAGTGCAATTTGACCAAATTTATGAGGCTAAGTCCCACCAAACATGTCATTTGTAAACATATGATTTCAATAAGGGGAGATTAATATAGTTTTAGTGAATGAAATCAAATCCAAATAAATGACATATTAAGCTAACACCTTAAGCCTTTTTCAAGGGGGATCATATTAACAAAACCAAATAAGAAACACAACTAGAATGCAAATACAAAGAAATCCTTCACCTTCTTTGGATGCTCTAAATATCTTGTTGAAGTTGTTGGAAGTATTGTCATTGATTTTAAAGGTCTAGTATTATTGGTGATAAAGACCCCATTGCATTTAATGGTGTTTTTAATATTCATATGTTAGATAATGTGTGTTAATATTTATTTAATGTTAATGAATATATTTTTGGTTGCATATATGTCAAAAGAGGGCCCATAGATAAGCCTAAGAGTCATAGGGTAAAAGATGAAAGAAGAATGGGATGTATTTTCTCATGCAGAGTCATCTTGAGGAATTTTAAGAGTCACCATGTGAAGAAAATAGAGGTATGATATATTTTCCATGAAGAGACACTTTAAGGAATATGATAATTCATTAAGATAAAGACAAAAGAGGAAATGATGCTTTTTTTTATGAAGGGTCACCATATGCCTTTTCAAATGCAAAGATACGAAGGGTCAGGCAAGTTTGGCACCATTTTCCATGAGGATTGAAGAGTCAAAAAACATGAATACCAAAAGTATTTTGGAAAGCTATAAATAAAGGCTTGAGAAGCCATTTTTAATATGCAAGAGAGTGCATGGTTTGTATTTGTTTTCAAAGAGAGAAAATCAAGAGATATTGTAGAGTTCTATCATTTTTTGAGTAAGCAATATTGAGAGATAGTTGTGTTTTATACACAAGAGGGGTTGGTACTCCTGTGGGTTGATTCTCATAAATATTTGTTATGTTGGTGCTCGATAAAGGGGTTGGTGCTCCTACAAGTTAGTGCTTGTGAACTTTGTATTTTGAGTTGGTACTCATTCATATACTTGAGATTGTTCTCCATAGTTTTTCACACTTTGGGTTTCCACCTAAAAATTTGGTATCTCTCTCTCTCTCTCTCTCTCTCTCTCTCTCTCTTGTGTGGTGAAAATTATTATTTTAGTTTTATTGCATATCTTAAATGTGTGATTAAGTGATTAAATAAAATAAATTAGATTAAGTAAACAGATATATAATATACTGATTCACCCCCCTCTCAATATATTTCATGCGTAACAATTGGTATCAGAATAGGTTCCTTTTGAAAAAGTTTTACATTTTGAAGATAGATCAAGAAAGTATGATGGATGGATCACATGAAAGATTTTTTATAAATAAATCACCTTTGTTTGATGGGATGAATTATGTTTTTTAGAGAATAAAGATGAAGACTTATTTGATGGCCCTTGGATTTAACATATGGCAAGTACTGGTGGAGGAATATGAAGAGCCACAGACACTTGTAACTACTCTGATAGAAAAGAAGGAAAGTAAAAATAATGCTAAAGATTCAAATGATATTTTATGTGAATCAAAATTTATTAAAGTTATGCAATGTAAATCTGCTCATAAAACTTGGGTAAAACTTGAGAATATTTACAAAGGTGATGGAAAGATTCAACAAGTTAAGCTTCAGACTTTTAGAAGATAGTTTGAAAGTTTGAAGATGGAAGAAGAATAAAATATAACAAGTTATCTTTTCTGAGTTTATCAAATAGTTAATCAAATTCAAGGTCTTGGACAAAATTTAGAAGAATCAACTATGGTTCAAAAAGTATTGAGATCTCTACCATTGAGATATGATGCAAAATTTTTAGCAATTGAAGAGATGAAGAATTTAGCCAATCTAAATATGGATGAGCTTCATGGTATTCTTACGGCATATGAGATGTGGACTAAACAAGATAAACCCTCAAAAAGAGAAGCTACGTTTAAGACATCAAATAAAGAGAAGGCTAAGATTCAAGAATCAAGTGATAGTTATAGCGATGATGAAGATGACGACAGAGCTATTTTAATTTGCAATTCAAAAAAGGACACAGGTAAATATCAAGAAAAATTACCTTTCAATTGTTTTAATTGTGAAAATATTAGATATTTTGTAGCTAAATTCCCAAATAAGGGTAATGATGACAATGAAGAAGGAAAGTCTACATACCAGAAGAATTTCAAAGGTAAATTTAAGAAGGGATTCAAGAAGAAGAGTTTGTATTCTAAAGATCCTAGCTTAGCTAAAAATAGTGAAGTTAATGATTCAGAAGAAGAGATTCTATTCATGGCCATACATGAAGATGCCTCTGCAAGCAAACGTACAGATGATCAAGAAGAAGAATAGAATGAAACTGAAGTGAATCTAGAAGGAGAAATCATTTGTGCTTTAGAAGAGTTAAAATCTCTTTAAAAAAAAAGCAAAGATTAAATCTCCAGATCGAGAAAAATGAAAAGGATTCAAAATAAATAATTGAAGATCTACAAGCACACTTTGAAGAAGCTAAAAAGAATGAAGAAGATATAACGACACAGTTGAAAATAGTAAGTAAAGAATGTGAAAGGTATATTATTGAAATTGCTTCTTTAAAATTAGATATTGAGAAAACAAATAAAGCAATCAATGATAGAATAACCAATGATTCAAAATTTGAGAATAGCACTAATGTGTTGAATAAGATATTAGAAAATTAAAGATCAATGTCAGATAAGATAGGTATCGGATTTGAAAAAGAGACAGAGGAGGTCACTACTTTCACAGACAAGGAAAAAGGAAAGAGCTATGTTGAAGCTCTTACAAAAGAAGAAATAAAAAGGGAAGAAGTTAAGAATACAGAGGACATTTCAAACAAAGAAGGCTGGAGGGAATAGAGATACAAAAAGCAATCAGGCCAGAGATACACAAACAGGTCCTATTTTTATGTTCATTATTTTTATTCTAATGGATATGGTCATAAGAAAATATAATGTCGAAAAAAGGCTAACAATTTCAAAAATAAAGAGAAAAAAATTCATACAGAGTCAAGCAGAAGCCATAACTCTTTTGATCCTCTATCAGGGTTTAATGAAAAAACCATAATATGTTACAATTGCAATAACTTTAGACACATAGCTCGGTAATATAGAAGTGTGTTTGAGTCAATCAAGAAGGACCAGAGTTTCAAGGCTCTATTCATCAAGAATAAAGTTTAGACAGGTTCATGACAAAAGAAACAACCTAAAAAATATATGTTGGTATAGACATATTTGCATGCAAGAAATGAAAGAAATCCATGGTTCATTGATAGTGGATGTTCGAGGCACATGACAAGAGACAATTACAAGTTCATAACCTTGAAGAAGATCAATGGTGGCATAGTGAAATTCAAAGACAATACTACTACCAAAATTACTAGAAAATGTACACTAAATTTGGATAATGCTAGAAATAAAACCGAAAATATTTTGTATGTAGAAGGTATTAAGCATAATATTTTGAGTGTAAGTCAAATATGTGATTAGGGACACACACTAAAGTTTTATGCAGAAGGTTGTAAAATTAGAAGAAAACATTCAGATGTGTTGGTTTCAAATGCTCAGAGAATAGGTAATAATTTGTATATGCTATCAAACATAAAAGGTCAAAGATGTTGTTTGAGTCATATTGAATAAATTTGGCTATGGCACAGAAGAATGGGGCAAATAAATTTTGACAATATTGTCAACATCATTAAAAATCAAGCAGTCAAAAAACTTTCAAAGATTAAAAAGCCATCTAACACAATTTATGAACCTTTTCAGCATGGGAAGCATGCTAGAAGGTGGTTGAAAACAAAAGAGTACTCGACCACTCAAATGCTAGAGCTTGTTCACATTGATCTATGTGGACCTATGAGAACTCAAAGTACTCAAAGTGAAAAATATTTCATGTTGCTTATTGATGAATTTTCATGTATGACTTGGGTAATGTTTTTAAAGAAAAAATCAGAAGCTTTTAGACATTTCAAAGCATTCAAAGCATTAATTAAAAATGAAACTAGTTTGAAGATTAAGTATCTAAGATCATATCAAGGAAGAGAATTCATATCAGATGAATTTATTAATTTTTGTGAAGACCATGGAATAAAGAGACATTATTCAGTAGTCAAAACTCCATAGCAAAATGGAGTAGTTGAACGGAAAAATAGAACAGTTTAGGAGATGGTGAAGACAATGCTAAATGAATCTAAGATAGAAGATAAATATTGGAGAGATTCAATTACTACAATAGTGCATATTCATAATAGAGCATTATTGAGAGTCAATAGTGACAAGACTCTTTATGAGCTATGGAAAGACAAACCAACAAATATTGATTATTTTAGAGATTTTGATAGCAGATGCTTCATAAAGAAAACTGATGAAAAACTTGGTAAGTTTGAATATAGAGTAGGTGAAGGTATATTTCTTGGTTATTCTTGAAAAATTAAAGCTTATAAATGTTATAACAAAATAACCAAGAAAATTGTTGAAAGTGCAAGTGTCAGAATAGAAGAAGATGGAACACAAAGAATCAGTGATCTAGTAGATATTTTTGAAATCATTGAAGAAGAATATTTTGAAGAATCATATGAAGATGAGAAGAAGGAGAAATAGGATGCCAAAACTCTATCCAAATATGTTCAGAGAAATCATAATGAAAGTGACATCATCGGGGACATAAATGAAAGAATTCGCACCAGAAGAATGATAGTAAGTGAATCTAAGCAAGTGAATTTCTCTTTATTATCCAAAATTCAACCTATAACTTTTTTAGAAGCTAGACATGATAAGCATTAGGTTCAGGCTATGGATCAAGAATTAAATTAGATAGAAAATAATGATAATTGAGAATTAGTGCCTATACCAAAAGATCACAATGTGATAAGAACAAAATGGGTTTATCGAAATAAGTTGAATGAAAATGGAGAAGTGACCATAAATAAAATAATATTAGTATGTAAAGGATATGCTCAGATTGAGGGAATATATTTTGAAGAAACTTTTGCATCAGTGGCAAGGTTAGAGGCTATTAGAATGTTTCTTGCATATGCAGTGTTTAAAAATTTCAAAGTGTTTTAGATAGATGTCAAATCTGTCTTTCTGAATGGGAATCTAAAAGAAGAGGTCAACATTAAGAAACTTGAGGGATTTATTCTCTCAAATATTAGTAGCCATGTATGTATATTTAAAAAAGCATTGTATGCATTGAAATAAGCTCTCAGATCTTGGTATGCAAGACTCAATAAGTACCTGCAGGATCAAGGTTTCAAAAGAGGATTTGTTGATAGTAATCTCTACATCAAAATAGAAAGTGAGCATCAATTAATTGTTGTGATATATGTTGATGACATCATTTTTAGAGGAAATATTGAAAAGATGACAAAATAATTTTTTGATAATTTGAAAAAATAATTTGAGATGTCTATGCTTGGAGAATTGTCATTTTTTTTAGGATTGCAAATATTTTAGTCAGATAAAATAATTTTCATATCTCAAAGTAAATATGCCAAGAAAATTTTGAAGAAATTTGGTTTTGAGGATTGTGCATCAGTTGGTACACCAATGTGTATAGGAAATAAGGTGAGCAAGGATGAAGATTCACCTGTTACAAATTAATATTTGTATAGATCTATAATTGGTAGTCTTTTATATTTGACATCATCAAGGTCAGACATCATGCATGAAGTAGGTATGGTTTCAAATTATCAGTCATCTCTAAAAGATAGTCATGTTCAGTTGGTAAATAAAATATTCAGATATATCAAAGGGGCATTAGATTATGGATTATGTTATCCCACAGGTAGAGATTTCACTTTGATTGCTTATACATATTTAGATTGGACAGGGTGCTTAGATGATAGAAAGAGTAAAAGTTGAGGAAATTTTTTTCTTGGTGATAGCTTAGTATCATGGCTAAGCAAAAATTAGAATTTAGTATCACTTTCTATAGCTGAAGTAGAATATATTGGAGTGATTTTGTGTTGTACTCAAGTGCTTTGGATGAAGCAAACTTTGGAAGATATCAAGGTAAAAAATGATGAACCTATTTATATTTTTTGTGACAAAACAAGTGTTATTAATATTTCAAAGAATCTAATAATGCATTCAAGAACAAAACATATTCCCATTAGATATCACTTCTTGAGAGAGCAAGTTTTAGATCAACAGGTTAAGATAGAATATATTGGTACTATAGAGAAAATTGTAGATATTTTCATAAAGGCACTATCAAAATACACATTTGAGTATTTGTGAGAGAAGTTGGGAGTAATTTCCTTTACTTCCTGCAATTGAGATTCAACATCAATTGAGGGGGAGCTAAGTGTTAGCTCAAAGTAGGCCCTTTTCCATTGATGTCAAAGAGGGAGAAAAATAGGTACAGGTGTATAAACAGGTATAAGAAATAGATACATGTTGTTACAGTCAGGGGGAGTTAATGTATTTTTTTCAGATGGCAGTATGTGTAGGTTTTAGGATGTGTAAGTTTCAGTTTGAGGTTGCTATCAATGACAAAGGAGGATATTGTTAGAAATATCGTCATTGATGTCAAAGGTCTAACATTATTGGTGATAAAGGCTCCATTGCATTTAATGGTGTTTTTAATATTCATATATTGGCTAATATGTGTTAATATTAATGAGTATATTTTTGGTTGTATATAAGTCAAAAGAGGGCCCATGGAGAATTCAAATAATCACAGGGTAAAAGATGAAAGAAGAATGGGACGCATTTTCTTATGAAGAGTCATCTTGAGGAATTCCAAGAGTCACCATGTGAAGACAAAAGAGGTATGGTACATTTTTACATGAAAGGACACTTTAATGAATATGAAAAGTTACCAAGATAAAGACAAAAGAGGAAAGGATGATTTTATTTATGAAGGTTCGCCATATGACTTTTGAAATGCAAGGATACGAAAGGTAATGCAAGTTTGGCACAATTTTCCATTAGGATTGAAGAGTCACAAAGGGTGAATACCAAAGGTCATTTGAAAAGCTATAAATAAAGGCTTGAGAAGCCATTTGTTATATGCAAGAGATTGCATGGTTTGTATTTGTTTTTGAAGAGAGAAAAGCATGAGATATTGTAGAGTTCTATCATTTGTTTAGTAAGTAACATTGAGAGATATTTGTGTTTTATACACAAGAGGGGTTGGTGATGATGTGGGTTGGTGCTCACAAATCTTTGTAAGAGGTTGGTGCTCCTGTGGGTTGGTGCTCATAAATAGTTGTATTGGTGCTCGGTAAAGGGGTTGGTGCTCTTGCAAGTTGGTGCTTGAAAACTTTGTATTTTGAGTTGGTTCTCATTCATATACTTGAGATTTTTCTTCGTGGTTTTTCCCACTTTGGGTTTTCACGTAAAAATTTGGTGTCTCTCTCTCTCTCTTATGTGGTGCAATTTTTTTTCAGTTTTATTTCATATCTTGAATGTTTTATTAAATGGTTAAAGAAAAGAAATTAGATTAATTAAACAGATATATAATATACTAATTCACCCCCCTCTCAGTATATTTCATGCTTAACAGATGTGGCTTGGTCGGCTTGTGCTTAATGAGTCTTCATCAGAGGAGGTGTAGTTATCTCCTCTTATCCTTGGCACCTTTGTGATAGCTTTAGATTTGGCTTGGCTCAACAATTTAGCATTATAACACTAATTGTGCATTATAAATTTGCACTATCCAAGCTTAAAATTATGGTTGTGAGGCCTTGTATTTATAGATTTTTCAAAACAGGTTGGATCAACCATGACCATCCATCTCAAGATGAAGATGTGTGGCCATGAATTAATCTAATTATGTAAATAAAATCCACAAATACCCTCATCATGATTTGGGAAGAAGAGGCATTTATGAGGCATGGGAGGTATTGATAAGGAATGAAAGACCCATAATCCTGATATTTTATGCATTTATGGAATGGGATCTTCCTTGATTTCATCATGTTATGTAGGCCCTTTTCTCATCTTTTTGGTTAATTGAAGGATATCATCTTACTTTTCAAGCTCAATAACTTTATATCCACTTGATGTCTTCCTCCTGATGATTTTTTTCACCATATTAATTTTTTTGTCAAATTCCAAAATAAAATTTAGATCATCAATCATGGACAAATTTTACCTCTATCATTGTACAACATTTAATTGTTTCATCCATTAATGTGTCATAATTGGCTCACTATAGGAATAAGAGTAAGGGAATGAGGAAGTAAGGGAAGATGTGGTAAATTAAGGTGGAAGCATGACGACTGAAGGGTCTAGTAAAGTGGATGGGCTAGGAGGTGTAGAAAATGGAATAGTGGAAAAAGTTGGGCTGACCATATTTTCTCTTGAATCCTTAATCTAAACAACACTCTATTTTATATACTTGATGACATTAGGGGACTCCTTTATAATTTTTATAATTGGGTATGAAACCATAGTGTATATTGGAATATGTACCATCAATTATGAATACATATGTCTTTAAAATGGTTGAGTGGTAAAAGCCATCAGATATATTATATCTTAAAACCTTTTAGTAGTAAGTGTTGGTGAGGATATAATGGCTAGTAAAGAATCAATAAGTCGTGTAATGACAACCTTTATTACTGTGTTTTTGGTTGTCTAGTGGAATATTATATATTTCAAGTGTATGTAATTGGTGAACCTTGGGTAGTAGTTGTATAGAGGATAGTACTAACAATAGGAGTGTTTACTATGTTGACTAGATTAGTGGAAACATAGCTAGTACCTGTAATAGTTACTGGTATAGTCGAAAGAATAGTAATAGAAGTAAGGATAGGTATATGTACCTTAGAGTCATTTTGATCAAACTTCATGTCATACATTATAATTTTATCTTCCTTTGAATCTTATCCTTAATAAATTTCCTATGTCAAAAGAGTAGGGAAAACCCAACAATCTTTGAAATTATGGAGTGTCATGTTGGCTATTCTCAGGTGAACTTGGTTAAGTTGGAGAAATAACTAGATTAACGTATGTAGCATGAATAACTATTACAAACCTAACTATGATCCTTATGGTAAAATTAGAATACATTGAATATTTAACCTTTGAATGAGAAATAAATTTGAATGTCCTTCTCTTTAACTAATCATCAATCTCTTCATGATATTTTTCTGTACATAACTCTTCTACCCTTTTATTTTGAGTTGGATCATATTGGATAATTGGATAAATTTTCATGATCACACTTGAAACACTGATTCCCCTATGCACCTTAATATCATTTTCAATGATAATTTTTTTTTTGATCATGATCATACCCCTTATGAGAATAAGTAACTCTAATTGTGCCTTGAAGATTCTATAAATGTTTAGTAACTCTTTTTCTAGGGTTTGAACCTCTAAATTATGTAGCATATGAAATCTATGCAATCCTTTTAATCAATTATAGTAATCCATTTCCATTTTAAAAATGTAATTAACGTTATTAAAATTGTTGGGCTTTCCAATCTGATGTGGTGTTCAAAACCAAATATCTAATACAAAGAGTAATAACAAAAATTTACAACGTGAGATGAATGTTGAACCAATGAGATCAAATCTTCAATATTCTCATAAATAGGAATAGAAATAACCTTAAAGCAATGTTACACCATAAAATATTCCTGAAGGAAGGAACCACTCTTAGATATTTCATGTCGTGAGATCTAATCCTACTTCCCTACTCTATCTTTACTAAATATAAATGATTAATAATCCATTATGATTCCCATGTATAAACAATAATCTTATAATAGTGGTGGAAGGTAATGAGACCTTAGATCTTTGCCATTCAAGTTTGGTAGGTTTATGTTCTAAGATCTAAACTTACCATCTCAATAAAATCAGATAAGTTGTAAATGTGCTGGAGATATTCTTGGTTTCTTTACCTCGGTTACTTCTAGCTTTTTATACATAGATATAGGTTTAGAAATATTTTTACATCTTGCTTGTAGATTTTTCTTATGATTTGATGTCTGAGAAAGTATTGCACTGTGCTTATGATTTTATTTATTTGTTTCCATTTATTATTTCTTCCAATCTTGAGAATATGTACATATTTCATTGTATGGCCATCCCATTTAATTTGAAACACTCAAATATCAATAATGGAAGCCACCCTGATTTAGAGTCCCTCATTAATGTAATATTTTTAAAACTCATATACATGTGTTTAATGTTTTATGAATTTAAGAGTAATTTTATTCATTATAAGTATCAATATACTATATTAACTTCTTTGATTGCATATTTAATTATTATTGTTATGTAAATGTTTTAGATTTTATTTTTTCCAAAACTTGTAATTAATTCAATTTTTATTTTAATGGAAAAAAACACAAATGGGAGATTTATTTAGCAGAACTAATATGGAAATAGAGAAATTGGAAACAATATTGTGAGATCCTAACATTCAAACATCGTATAGAATTTATTGTGAAAATATTTTAATAGACTTGAAAAATATTTAACAAATGTTAAAAACACACAACCCTTTCAATCTAGAAAATCTTGATATATTCAAGCAAAAATTAAAAGACAACATTTTGTAAATAGTGGGATTCAAAGAAGTAGGGAATATTGTATCAAAATATATGATTAAAAGTTATAGTTTTCATGATTACAATGAATAATCTAAGGTAAAAGGGTATGCAGTATTCAAATGTAAGTGTGATCTTATGACACCCTTGATATACCCTAGGTTTTTCATTGCACGTGGTCAATATCTAAACAATGACCAAATTCCTTTGTATTTTTCATAATAGTTATTCACTGAGGTTCATTTAAACCTTAGTGTAAATTATTGTGACATCCCTGCATACTATGGACAACGGAAGGGAAAAATGAAACATCGAGATGCTTATCGACATGAGGGAGTACCTCCACCTCCTAACACCCATAAACTTATAGGAGATAAATATTGAGTTTTTTAACCCAGTTTTGACCATGTAGCATCACCCTTGATTGCCATAGGGCAAGGGAAAGAAATAGAAGATGTGGAAAACATTACTTGCCACACAAGCAATTTCACATGATCGTGTGGATGATTTTTTGTTATGACAACTAGGTACGAGCATTAGATCAATTGAGGAGGTTTATGTGAGGGCACATATAGTGTCAACTAGTGAAATTGATTGTATTGGTTATATGAGTCAAATGTGTAAGGTTTCACATATTTTTGCTAATGATTTATTATGCGCTTATCAAGTCATAGGAGATGATCATGGTATCCATGTTTCTTCTGTTACTAGGTATGTGGAGGACACAATATTTAGCCTTGATAGTGCATCTGAGACATTAGACTCAATATTTAATGGTGTAAGTGTTATACCACTTGAGACTCATGGTACACATGATTAGGATACATTACCATTGTCAAATTTTTACACTCCTATGCAGAGTTTGAGATCTATGCACAATGTTGATCAGCATGCGAGTGGTGTTGATGTTCATCAATATTCTTTGGTATAATTTGAATTACCATTTTTGGTAATTTTAAATTACATGTACATTTTATTTTTTTGTTTTAAAATTTCATAAATTATATTGAAAAACTAATTGGACTACCTGTTGACATGTACATGTATATAGCCTTATACCTCTTTCCCTCTTATTTCACTCCACATTGAGCCAATTTTACTACCATTTTTCATGCATGACACATAGATTCAATTAGAATCTTAATGTCTTCAACACCCCCAAGGATACACTGCGTTACTTATGCATGAGGGGACTATTTTATCATTGGGGTCTCTTGGATGTGACTTTAGTTTACATGAGATTGAGGGGGATATGAGAGAGAAAGTTTCTATTACTCATGTTATTAATCCTATTCTTCTACACATAACTAAGGTTAATGTTGTGCATGTTGTTGAGCCTACTATTCAGGTAGTAGATGAGGTACTTCCTTAAGGTGACATTCATACTGGCTCGTTAGAGGTATATAAAAATTCAAATAAATTTAACTTATATTTTTACTTGGTTATAAAAAATTAATCTGATATATTTTAATATGTATATATATTTTATATATAGGGATCTATTGGGCATTGTTTGACATAGAGTGTGTGTCGTACTCGTAAGCATCTTGATTCGAATAAGATGTTTACATAGGTGCAATGTTGTGATATTTATTTAATGATTAATTAAAAACTATTTTTAATTTTTGTATAGATAAAAACATTAAATAATTATGAAGTTAATAACTTATGGAGTTTTAATTAAGATATTTTTGTCTTTTAAATGCAGGATCAACAACATGATGGTAGTGAGGGATCAGAGACTCGCGCTAACTAGTGGTGATGCTTGTAGTCTTTTATTTTTAGTTTTATATTCATGAATATATTTATTTTTAATCATATTTACATCTACAATTTTATATTCAGATTAATAATTTTATATGACAAACACTCAGTGATATATGATTGTTTATATACTTTTGATTTTAGATTAGTTGAAATTACTAACATGTTATGTGTTGGTTCACAAAAATTAGTAATATTATTATTCTATTTCTATATATTGCTTGATATACAATTTAATCTTATTATTTTATCATATAATTTGGTTAATATTGTGTTATGCAATGCTACAACTTAATTCAATGTATTTGTAATCATAATTTTGCAACAATGTATGTCATCTTTATTTTGATTAAACCTATAATCTTTATTTTCCAACAATGTATGTCAACTTATTTTGCAACAATGTATTTCATAGTTTATTCCAACCAATTGTTGATATGTGGAATATAAGTATGTTTATATAGTTAATTAGGGCTATTGATGAATGACATCATCTAATTTCACATGGATTACATGAGGTTATGCACCCCTACCCTTAAAAGATTTTAACCTTTTGATTGCTAAGTAATTTCACAACTTGATTTCCCAAAAACCAAAATGGAATTAATTGTGTTAAAACCTATAAGGTTTCATTTTTCATTGAACTTCAAGTTATCATTAAGATAAGATATATGAATTTTTAAGATAGATCTCCTAAAATATAAATAATATATGAATTTTTATTAGGATCTAAATAAGAAACAATTGAGTTTATTCTATATTAAAGAATCATATATATAACCAGGCTTGTATAGCTACCTATTTCAACTAGCCTAGATATGTGGTCATAATCTGCTGATATCAAAGAAGCATACTCAAGGTTGTCATCTTGATTTTCCCTATAAGAATCATTCACAACTAGTTGTATCATATTCCATTCTCTAACATAACAATGGGCTTGACTATTATAGTTATCATAGTCTCCTACCATGTAATCACAATAAAAATAAGAATAATCTCTTGTTTTTAGTGCCTAGTTATGATTATTGGTGTTCTTCATAGAATAAGCTGACTTGGTATTAGGTATTCTTTAACAACCATGCACTGATGTGCAATCAATTCCTATTCAAATATGAAACTAATTTAAAAATTAAACATAATAACATGTGTTTGATTACAATGAATAGAATACATTAAATGCATGACATACCTATAATTTCTCAAAACACCCTTTGTGGAGGTGGCTTCTTCCTAGCTAGAGATGTACTATTTTAAAAATGCAACCTACACCATTCAATGATAATATGGGAATCACTCAACCGATCTCTGTCATATTTCATACTATATTTCCTTAGAGTACTCTTGATGCAAGCACTGACACCATCATGTTCCCCCTTCCCATGACCACTCTAAAAAACCTCCACACATGAGGGTTGTTGAGAAATCGATCATATCTATAAAGTGAAAAATAAGTCCTTGAGGATTTGAACTGTGTTGTACAAACATATAACCAAATATAGTGTTTTTCAAAATTCACATGGCACTTATCAAGATCTTCAAAAAATATCTTAAAATAATGTTGAACAAAGTGTGTGTGATGGTCTTTATCATCACTAATGTAGATGTGATATTATTTTAAGATCAATGGTTGAATATAAGAATTGGAAAATCCATCTCAATCTAGTTGTGCATGCCTATAACACACATGTACCATGATAGTCACCTTCTCAGTGTGATAGTATTGTGTTTGAATATCCTTTTGATGAGAAAATGAATAGTTTTCTGCATAGTCAACCACTGACACAATCGATCCTAAGGGAATGTGTTCTTCAATTTTTTTAAACTTCTTTGCTTGCCACTTTACATAGTGAAATTTTTTTATATGAGGACCAATCAACTTACAAAAACGTTTCATGAATGTGGAAACATGGACCACATCCTCTAAAAAGTCTAACCTCATAGCATATTTTCCTATTTTTGTGTCATATTTGATGTATTTGAACCTACATACAAACACACATATGTACACATTACATACATATTATACAAATAATTCATATATAAATTTAAATAATAGTTATACATAAACTGAAACTCACTACTTCCAATTCACACTTTGAATTGTGTCATTATCTTCACTACTTATTGGAAATTTAGCCAAATTTTCACGTGTTTCACAAACACCTTTAATGCAAGGCATGGGACCAACCACATCATGATTGCACTTTTCACACATAATAAATTTTATAAATTCACTAATGTATTTAGGGGGTACATGCTGGAAACCATACTTTGATTCCATTAACTTTCTATACACCTGAATTAAATTTTTATGCAAATACATGTTGTAAATGAAATAATATTGTGAACTTCAATATAATTTAATCAAACATGTGATAAATTACATGACATTTGAAATGAATATATTTATATACCTAATAATGAAGCTCAAACTCAACATGATTATGAAAACATGTTTTGAGGACTTTATTTTTCTTCACATTCCAAGGTTTCGAAATCTCAAACATTCATTTCCCAATCTTAATATGCAGATTTTCTTCAAAAAATTTAACATGCAACTCATGTTGTGTTATATTAATCCAATTTTTAGCATGTTATTGTTATTGTTTAAGAGTAATTTTATTATTCATAACATCCCTAACATGAATAACCTTATGTGTTATGAAAAATAAAAAACTAGCCTTTGAACACCCTCCTCAATCTTATCAGAATAAGGATCCCTGATCATTAGCACCCAATTTATTTCTACACTATTATCATCTAGGACATTTATCCTCTTCACATATCTAGTAATTCTCTTTCTAAAAACACCTAATACATTTGACATAGCACTGACATGTCAAAATTTTGATGTTTTTTCACTTACAATTGAGCTCAACATCACTCTATGTGAAATGTTTTTATCATTTGAGCGAGTGTTTTTAACCATTGAATCCAACCCCTAGACACATTTTCCACTAATTTATCTCTAAGGGTTTGTATCTTATTTTGTTTTAAACCCACTTCCAATATCTCTAGATCTTTTTTCATCCCATCACAATTTGTAAGAGAAACTAACAATTAAGCATGACCAATTTCATTCAAAATTTTAAAGTAGATCATAAATATGTGGTTAATATATATATAGATTATCCTTTGAGGTTGCCTCATAGCTCCTCCATATTTTTCTAATTTCCCAACATTCATATTCATTAGATGGTTCACATTTTTCTTTGGTGGTCATTTCCACACTTTTTAAATAAGTAACGCATGTGGTTCAGGAGATAGGGCATGTTCATGGTCATTAGTCACATTGATATTAACAAACGTTTCTTATATATCTTCTTTAGACATAACAATATTGGTAGGTTCTTCTATATCTTCTTTAGTAACTATAACAAAAGCAATTTATTAAATGACATCAAATGTAAATCACTAATCCTATTTTTACAATGAAATGTACTCATAAATTAAGTCATGCTGTTTAATCATGTATTTATGAAGTTTTTAAACACTTGTGCAAATACCAAGTAAAGAGGCTTCTTCATTCATGTGGATAGTTTGATCAGATTCAACATTAGAGCTTTTACAATTTGTAGGATCCATTTTTTTCTTCTTATATAATTCACATCTTAGTCTATTTTTTTTAGCTTTGTCTTCAACAATAAACTTTCTTTCTCTCTTTCTTTGCCTATTAATTTTATTTCCCATCTTATGAGTTCATAACTTTGCACTTGCACAAAACTATACCAAAATGTGTTTAATTATTATATAAAACTAAAATACAACAAACTTACCCCTGATACTAGTTGAGATGAGTCCATGTACTATATTTTGCCATACGAAAGTACCTTTGCCAAGTTTCAAAAGAAAATATTTTTATTTTCCACCACATATGGGAACTCTAGTGGGTTATATTGGAAAATGCTAAGGGTTAAATTGGAGTTAAAAATATATTAAATATGAATAATAAATATACATAGATAATAAAGATAGAGTACAAAAAACTCATTTTAGTTAACATATAATTATTCACAACTATGATTTATACTTAACCCAACACTTATTTGTAGAAAGAGATAAAAGAATCCATCATTCATCATGGAAGTTTAGCTTTATAAGGAGGAACAATGGCAAATCTTTGAGTTTTGTACCTTTGTTATTCATGATAACTAGAGCTAAAATCTAAAGTACAATGTCCATCAAATAGGGCACACAAATAACACTTGAACATTATATAACCTTTGCCATTATGAATTAATACTTTATGCTTTGGAATCAGATATTGATATTATTTTCTTTGGGGAGATTTATTTCTAAATATATAGTCCATAAAAGGATTACCTAGTTTTTGTATGTTTAAAATCACATGATCATCATTAATATCAATTGTAATTGATGGAGAAACACTAGCCATTGCATCAACATGATGATTATCTTTCCAATGAATATTTTTAATGGAAAAATAAGAAAATTATGTTATTAGACATTAGACCATATCTTTATAAGGGAAATGGTTTTTTGTGTTGGAAAAAAAATGTTTAAAATTTTGGAAGAAATTATTAATATGTAGGTATAGGTAGAAAACATGTAGGAATGTGTGAAGATGTTAAATAGTGCACCAATAGGATGGGTATTTGTATAAGGTCTATTTATAGTGGTAATTAGTCTATCAATAATCCCCATAGTTGTGAGTCGAAGAAGTGATAAACATGGCATCAAATTACTAACTAAATGTTTAAGATGAGGCCTTGTAGTGGATTTGGAAGATGTATTTCACATGGAATGAATACACAATAAAAACAAAAACAAGTAGTAAAACATCTAAAATTCACATATGATATGTTTATGATGTTTCCATTATATAAATAAATACAATATTCCATGTGTTATGTTCAGCAATATGAAATCACATGGAGAGTGAAGGGAGTGACTACACAGGGAAATAAAACTATCCATTTGGGATGAATTTGATATATTTTATGCACATATTATACTATAATTATGAACCAAATGAAATGGTGGACATCTTTGAATAATTAAATAAGTATTTTTAAGGGAATTTTTTCTCTATGAATATTAGCAATAGAACCTCCTTGTGATGAAAGGGAAGAAGTAGGATGCTCTTGAAAGTGTGTGCATGTATGATGTTTTTTAAAACACACATTTTAAATTTTTCCTATGAGATGATCCACCTATTGAAACATGCTCAAAGGTATTTCAATGTATTTTTCCCAACCTGTCAGATTGGCTATGATCTTAGATCCTTGCATAGAAGATTGAGTAAATCTATGTATGGAGCAATGCAATCATAGATAAATTGCAAAGGAAGAAGAAGCTTGTCTTCACATAATAGTATTGAAAAATATGACCTGCTTGCATAAAATCACATTAACCTATCTAACCTTATAAAGTGGAAAAGTGGGGTACATATAGGAAAAATTAGGGAAACATGAGGAAACCTCTAATTTTTCTAATTAGATAATTAAATTAAAATGAAATTACCCTATGTGACCCATTTATAACTAACCTAAGGAAGATTTATTGACATAGAATGGCCATAAGGTCATGTAGGAAAAACCCAATAATAAAAATCATAATAATAACACCACCCCTTAAGCATAGCTTAGGTGAGATGAGAACTGGGTCCTGACATTGAAAGCCTACTGAGGCACCCAAGCACATAGTGGAGAATCTCTATAGAAGGAGGAAGAAGGTGGAGCATCCCTAACCCCAATGAGAGCATGCATATGAACAAATTTACTCTTTGTGAAGGGCTTGGTCAAAATATCTACAATCTTCTCTGATTTTGGACAACATCAAAGATCCATGACTTGTTCGTCGATAAGCTTCCTAATGAAATGTATGTGAATCTCTATGTGTTTGGTCATTTTATGGTGAAATAGATTATTGAAAATATAGATAGTGCTTTGGTTATCATATTAGATGATTTTTGGCTTATGAAACTGGATACCAAACTCAATGAGAACCCCCTAAAACCAAATTGCCTCAGTGGTGGCATTGATAGCCCTTATGTATTCTGATTCTGTAGATGATAAAGTAATTGCATGTTGTTTCTTTCTTGACCAACTTATTGGACCCAAACCAAGTGATAAATTATAGCCTAAAGTGGACTTTTGAATCTAGATATATTTAGCCCAATATGAATCTATGTATCTGATCAAATCAACCTCTATTCCTACTTTATAGTGTATCCCATAATTGTGAAAACCTTGAATGTAATACAAAATATGCTTAGTTGCTTTCCAATGCAATTCATGTGGATCCTACATAAATTAGGAGACCATGCCAATTACATAGGATATGTTAGGTCTAGTATGTGTGAGATAGATAAGACTACCCACAAGTTGTTGATATGGAGTTGCATCAACCAATGGTGTCAGACAATGAGCCTCAAGCTTTACACCAAATAAGAAGGGAGTAGGAGCTGACTTACAATCAACCATGTTAAACATCGCAAGAAAATCAAGAGAATAATTAGATTCTGATAAAGTTGTCTTGGAATTTGATTCAATGATTTCAATCTCAAAAAAATAATACAACAATCTCATATTTGTCATTGAAAATCTATTTGAAAGTGTAGTTTTCACTACTGAGATGGATGATCATGATCTCCCTATAATCAGCAAGTCATCTACATAGAGAAATAGGATCAACAGAGAATCATGCTACTACAAGATGTAGACATTCAAATCTGAGTGGCATCTGGTGAACTTAACTGTGAGGAGAAAGGAGTCCATCTTGGCATATCATGCCTAAGGGGGCCTGTTTGAGTTCATAGATAGATTTATTGAGTCTACACACCAAGGAGGAATCTTCCACATAGCCTTGTGGTTTCTCTATGTAGATCTCTTCTTTGAGGTCACCATGTAGGAAAGTACTCTTGACATCCATTTGGTGAATATCCCACTGATGTGTGACTGTGATGGTTAGAGTGAGTCATCTTACATCATCTTAGATATAGGAATAAATGTCTCGATGTAGTCTATGCCAGGCACCTGAGAAAATGCCTTTGAAACTATATGAGTTTTTTACTTATCAACAAACCCATCTACACCATACTTAGTCTGATAAACCCATTTGTAACAGACCAATTTTATTTCTTTAGGAAGAGGGACCAAGTCCCATGGTTTATTCCTGATAAGGGAACTATACTTCTCCTACATAGCATAATCCCATTCTAGAATGCTAGATGCCACATGAAAAGTTTGTGGATATGATGCAATGGCTAGGTAGGCATGTGAAGTCCCCTAAAATTGTAAATGTGTCCACCTTGTATCCAATGGATTTCTAACCCATCTCCCATCACTTTGAAGTGTCTATTTGGTCCAAGTGGAACTGGAATTGTATGATATTGGAGAATATGGAGGTGAGTCATCATCATTTGAAGTGTGAGATGGCAGAGAATCCTCATCATTGCTCTCATCACTTGAACTTAAAGAAGAGTCATCCTGATCATCAAGAGGATTTTGAGGTGGATCCAAGTTACTGGCTAAGGTGGAATTAATGTCCAGTGAGACTTTTGAAGAGTCTAGAGTGCCAGTAGTGATTTCAAGTGGGTCCTCACAAAAAATGACACTCCTTTCTATGAAAAACTCATGAGTTTTAGTATGGATAAGCCTGTATCCCTAAGCACCCTCTAGATACCCCACAAAGATATAAAATTGACTCTGAAGGTCCATTTTATTGCATTTCTTCTTGGTAACACGAGCCATTACTGGTAATCTAGATAGTCAAAATTGATCCATTGTGAGCTTGTGACCATCCCAAGATTTAAAAGGAGTGATTCCTTTCAAGACTTTGTGTGGAATATGGTTCTGAATGTAGCACGTACAATTGATTGCCTTGGCCCAAAATTGAGGAACAAGAGACTTTGATTGAATCATGTAGTTGGTCATTTACTTCAAGAAATGGTTCTTACATTCAACCACACTATTCTACTGAGGATTATATGAAATAGTTTTGCATCTAAATCCCCTCTGATGTGCAAAACTACTCAAACCTATTGTTGACATACTTCCCACCATTGTCAGTCCTTAATATTTTTATGGAACAATCTAAATGTTTCTCCATAATTGAATTTAATTGATCAAAGATCTCAAAATTATTTTTAATAAAAAATACCTAGGTGTACCTCAAAAAGTCATCTAAAAATGTGGTGATGTATCTAGTCCTATTGAATGAAGGTTTTAGAAATGGACCTGCTATGTCATTGTGGACAATTTCCACCTTCTCTTTAGCTCTCCTTGCTTTGCCTTTATCATATTTCTCTTTTGAATATTTCTCAGTAATGCATCCATTGCATAGACCATCTAAGAACTTGAATTTAGGCAATCCTGAAACCATGTCTTGATGATTGAGTTGCTCTAGGCAATGATATTTTAAATGGCCAAACTATACATGCCATAATTTGCTCACTCCATCTGCATGAGTAAGCAATGTAGCTGAGGGATGATCTGGGGCAAATTTTGAGAAGGTATATTACCTAGAATGATGATTGGCCTTCCCATAATCCACTATAGTATCACTATGTTGCTCTTTGATAACCACTGAATCAGAAGTGAACTCAACTCACTTCCCTACACATATATGAGTGATTTGGTACACTGACAAAAGATTGGTGGATAGTGAAAAAACACATAAAACATCATTAAAGGTCCCATCACTTAATTAAACCAATATTTTACCACTAAATTTGACTGAAGTGTCATCACCCATGAGAATTGAAGGCACAAAACATGTCTCTATTTTTTAAAATAGATCCTCTAAGGAGGCCATGTGATAGGAAGCACCTGAGTCAATAACCCAAGTCGAAGGTTGAGAAGCTATTATGACAAGTGCTTTGCCTTTGTTTTTACCCTTTTTATTGTCTTTATCCTTTTGAAAATCTTGTGCAGACATGTTCTGAGTTTTTGATTCAAGAACATTAATGTCATTCTTCTCTGGCATCTTAGTCAAGGTGTCAATCTTCTTTTTCATGCACTGAGATTCATCATGCCCAAGTTTCTTGTAAAAGTTAAATTTGAGTTTCTCCTTCTAAGTTTTCCCATTTGAGGATGACTCATTTGACAATGCCTTAGGCTTGGCATCTGATTTATGATTCTTCTTGTGCTCATGATCAAATTAAAACTATTTCCTCTCCTATTTACCACTGTTATAAGGCTTTTTCTTAACCTGATTGATAATCAAGGCATGTGATTTTGAAGACTTTAGGGCACCCATTTAAACCAACTTATCTTACTCCTGAGTCGAATCACCAACAAATTCATTGAATGATGGCATTTTCCAAGTGGATCTAAGGCATGTTTTGTAACATGAAATGTAGAGATGAAAATTAAATAGTTATTACCTAGTTTTACAATCATGGATAGAATCAACTGGTCATATATTTGCTCAATGCCACATTGTTTCAACTGCAGTCTCAGTGATTTAAATTTTTTAAAGAAGTATTGTAAGGTGTCATAATCACCTAGGCTCAATGTGATGAGCTCATTCTCTAGCTCATGACCCCTCATGATGTCCTGCACTCCAAAAAGCTTGTCTAGGATGGTTCAGACTTCGTTGGGAGTTTTTGCAAATTCAACATGAAACAAGAGGTCAAGATACATTGAAAGGCAAAATAAAACATATGCCTCGTCACATCTATTATACCGCTTAACTTTTTTTTCATCTATAAATGACTCAATTTCTTCACCCATAGTGATCCAATAGAATCCTTTACCTCTCAAGGTGAGCTGCATTTGAGACTTCTAGTCGAGATAGTTAAATGGTGTGAGTGGTTCAATGTTTATATCTATTAGTGTAGATTAGATTGAGACAAATTATAGAATGAAGATGAAATTAAAGAATAGATTACACACAATACAAGTACCCCCTTGAACTATAAATAAGACTCCTCCTTAAATTACAATGCAACACACACTCAATATTAGATGTTGATCACCACTGAGAATGCATCTATGAGTAATTAGTGTGAGAGAGTACAAGAGGGACATCAGGCACATTCGATAATGCATCCAAAAAAGGTACAAAAGATTTAAAGTGAGTTTTAAGTTATCACGCTATGAATAAAATGGATGTTAAAAAGGGCCTAAAACAATACCACAAATGTGTAGAGCTTAAAGTAATATCCACTTTAAAAAAAAAAACCCAAAATACAGCTATGGATTGAAACTTATGGTATTTACAAGTTCTTACTTCTATACATTCCTAGACCCTTTCCAAAATTGGAAAAAAAAAATAGACTTTTACTAGAAAAGATAGAAATTGTAAAAAAAATGAAGTAGAGGAACCTTGCAACTCTGAGTAGTAATGAACCTTTAAAATTTTGGGTCGGTCTCGAAAGAGTAATCTAAAGTTTCCAGACTACTTTGCTAAATGGAAGAAGTTAGTAGAGGTACCCTACAACTCTAAGTATTAATGACCCTTCAAAATTCCCAGTCAGTCTCGAAAGAGTAATCCAAAGTTTCCAGACTACTTTACTTCTATAAGTAACTAACCTTCAAAAACTTGAGTAAGTAATAGACCCCCATAACTCTAAGTTGTCTTTTGTAATGTAAGCCAGATTTTTCAAACTGTTCTACTTGACTTCCAAAAGTAATCACCCTTCAAAAACTCAAGTAAACAATAGATCCCTAAAAGTTTGAGTTGGTCTGCAATAATGTAAATTGGGTTTTTGGACTTACTTTGCTTGAGGTAGGTGAAGTTGTAAGTAATGACCCCCTGTAAGTCTGATTTGGTCTACAATAGTGTAGACTAGGTTTTGGCACCTTGATTACTTAACTTCATAGATTTGTATGTAAAACAATTCCACAAGTCTAATTTGGTCTGTAGGTAATTCAACGGACTTATCAAACAAATCAACTTAGAAAAGTGAAGTTACTCACCACTAAAAATTTGATTTAGTTTGTTGGCTAAGTAACAGCGCTCTGAAAGTCTAGATTGGTTAGGAGAATCTCTAATGCATGCAACATGAAGCAAATCAACTATAGAGCTAAAGTAATGACCACCTACATATCTGAGTAATGTAGAGGTTTGATGGCATGTAAATTGAGGCAAGCCAAAAATGTATAAAATACTTTAGTAATAGAAATTCTACAAGAGACCTATTTGAGATTTTGACCTGAGAAAGAAAACCCAAAAGGTGCTTTTGCATAGCAACACAAGAAGTATGTATTTTTTTTAGAAAATTAAAAAATGGGGCCTTAGGATACCAAAAAGAAAGGAAAAACAATTGTTCTATAACTAGGCCATGTTTACAGTCAGTCCAAGGGTTTTGTCACCTTTTAAAACCAATGGCACGATCATTTTTGAGATCTAAATATCTAGTAGAAAACTTTGCAAGAATTCTTCAAGAAATCGCACCCAACCTTTCTTTATGCTAGAATAGCGAATGTAGGCAAGATTTTACCACAAAGATTGCTGTAATACTGCCAAAATGGTTCTGATATCATATCATATTAGCCATGATATTGGATCCTTGCATATAAGATTGACTAAATATATGTATGGATCAATGAAATCATAGATAAATTGTAAAGGAGGAAGAAGTTTATCTTCACACAACAATATTGAAAAATATGACCTGCTTGCATAAAATTGCATTAACCTGTCTAACCTTCCAAAGTGTAAAAGTGGGGTACATATAAATAAAATTAAGGCAACATGAGGAAGCCTCTAATTTTCCTAATTAGATAATTACATTAAAATAAAATTACCCTATGTGACCCTTTTATAACTAACCTAAGGAAGCTTAATTGACATAGAATGGACATAAGGCCGTGTAGGCAAAACCCAATGGGAAAAAGCACTACACTAACACAACCTACATGAGATAATCAACAATGAATAATTTTGTTGATGCATGATAGGCACTATTTTCCACACTCAGATTTATAGTTTCTAGGAATTTCAAAGCATCTATCAAATTATTTATTGAAGCATATATATTAAATAGGGAAACATAATCATTTAATATTTATATCATATATATCTATATAAATAATTAAACAATACTAATAATATAAGCCATCGGAATTATCTAGAGGCATTGCCACTGAAGTGTGAAGTTATCTTGATGATCAACATACAAGTAGTAAACTCTAATTACAATGTTGATTAAGCAATGTATGATTTATTAATGAATTTATGTATTTATTCTACCTGACCTTTGCATTGGTATTCAGGTCTCCTTACATTGTTATTCAAGTCTATAATGTTCTTGTTGTTTGTAACATTTTCCTCAACTAAATTTTTTTTCACCACTACAAGAATTGAAATGACAAAAAATATGCAAATATCCTTACTCCTAAAAGGAGTAGAGAAAAAATTGCGTGTAAATTTTCACTTTTAGATTCATTTTATCCTTGGAATAATATAGAGGACAATGATTTAATAAGGGAAGGGGGATGTCATACCCCTCCTATTTTACATAGGCTGCATTTAGAGATATTTTCTTAATTTTTGTTTTTGATACATTTTACTTCTTTCTATTCTAGTTTTTTCAAAGATAGGTACCTTAACAAACTAACATACATGATGAATTAGGGTTATGGTGTGATTAAAATAAGAACTTATTTAAAAAATTGTCAGGATCCTACTCCTTAAGAGTAGACTTGATTACCTTTGTATAAGCAACTAAACACAAAATTAAACCAAAAGTAATATGTAACTCGAATTCAAAAATAGCACAGAATATGAGAGACAATACAATCTTGTATTAACACTCTTCCAGAAGGAAATACAATGAAGAAATCACACTCTTCCCACACCTCTTGGGCATATAGTAATTCTCCCTCAAGAGTTCTCTCTCTTAACCAATTACAACCATAACTCAATAACCGAGTTGTTCCCTCCACCAGTCAGTAACAATACTGCCAGTACCACCAAGTACTCCAAGTACTCCAAGTAGATCTCCTTGATCTTGCACACCTGTAGATCTAACTGATCTTACTTACCATGTAGATCTCCCTTGATCTTGCTACCTGCAGATCAACCTGGTCTTGCACTCTTGCAGACCTACTAGATCTTACACTTGATGATATAATCCTTCTTAGTCCTTGATTACAATACAGCCCCATGGGTCTCTTAAATAGATCCCATACAAACAATAATTAGACTTCCTAATTATAATAATTAAAAACAAAGACTCAAGACTAAAATTAGTCTTTTACATGCAAACTAACTATCCGTCTAAAATTAGACCAGTTCTAGAAGTGCATGCAAATGCACACACACACAGGTTGTCGACGTCGGTTCCTGTCTGACCGATGTCGGATGACCCATAACCGATGTCAGTTACTGCGTACACTAAAGATGACTGATGTTAGTTGATCAGACTGACATCGATTACTATAACACTCAACAACCTCCTCCATTTGCATCAGTGAAGCTTTTAGCTCCACAACCTAACAATCTCCCACTTGGAGATAAACAGCTGCACCTGTACCTTTACCTGTACATCATCTAATTTTGTTTCCTGGCTTGTATCCCTCTTCAAGTTCAGTCTTGAAGACCAGCAAAAATTAAATGAATATTCAACTTCTCCTTTGTTCCCGGCTTTGTTAACATTTCTGTAGGGTTCTTATCCTTGCTAGCCTCTATGACTGCAACAACCTTCTGCATCTCTAAAATATAGCTAACCGCTGTACCACCAACAGTGATCACATATCATGTGGTGCTTCTCCTATCATCCAAGTAACCTGCCATATCTGAATCTACATACCCATGTAGAGAAGTGCTTGACCCTACATAGCATGGATCCCTACTGCTGGTCCCTCTCAGATACCTGAGAATCCACTGAACTGCTTTTTAGTGCTCCTTTTCTGGATTGGCCATTAACTTGCTGACAACTCCCACTGCTTGGGCAATATCAAGTCTAGTACTCATGTACTCAACCTCATCATGTGATTTAGGACACTGTTCTAAGCTCAGCTTGAATTGTCCAACCATAGGTGTGCTAACTGGTTTTACATCCTGCATATTGAACCTCTCCACTACCTTATTCACATAATCCTTTGGAGACAAAATCAACCTATGATTTTCCCTGTCTTTAGAAATACTCATGCCAAGGATTTTATTTTTTGCTCACAAATCCTTCTTGGCAAACCTCTGAACTAATTTTACCTTTAGCTCAGTAATTCCCTGCATGTATGAACCTGTAACAAGCATATCATCCACATACAGTAACAGGATAATGTAGCTAATATTATCCAACCTAGTAAAATAAACACAATGGTCACATTGACATTGACTAAAGCCATACTTTGTCATACACCTGTCAAACCTTAAACACCATTGTCCTACAGCTTGCTCAAGACCATATAACCTGGCCTTCTGTCTCACCTGTCCATTCTCTCCTTTCTTTAACCTGTAAATCCATTCGTCTTTCAGTGCTTTCTTTCTGGTTGGAAACTCTACCAAATCCCACGTTTGGTTCTCTTCCAAGGAATCAGTTTCATCATTCATGCCATGCTCCCACTGTTTCATGTATTCTACTTGCATTACCTCATCAAAACTTTCTGGTTCTCCACTATCAGTGAGCAAAACGTAGTATAAAGAAGGGGAATAATGAATTGGAGGTTTACTTACCCTTTCAGTCCTTCTTATGGGTGTTTGAGACTCATTTACAGCTTGTTGTCTGCCCAAATTCTCTATCAGTGACCAATCTCGATCATCTCTCGGTCTGTACCTGACTGACGTTGGTTTTCACCTGCTCGCTGACATCGGTTCCCTGACCGACGTCAGTGTCTACCTGCCTGACATCACTGACTTTGGTCTGCACATGACCGACGTTGGTTCCTGCCTGTTTGACGTTGGTTCTCACCTGACTAACGTCGATAACTCTGTTTTCCTGTGAGTAATGATTTTTTACCCATGAGCTCATTTTGGATCATAAACTTGTCCAAATCAACACTGCCCTACTCAAAATTATTCAGCCTCTTGAGTTGATCTCTATCCATCATCTTCTCCTTGAAAACCAAAGCTTTCCAGTTCTTCAATGTGTCAAAAACATCAAATTTCTTCTTTATGCAATAAACCCAATCCTTTCTTGTAGCATCAGAAACATAATACTATGATCCTACAATAGAAGCTCCCTGAGCTGGTCCCCACACACTTGCATGAACAAGCTCCAAACTATGCTTCTTCTTTGATGACCTAGTTGTGAGAAACCTGACTTTCACCTATTTCCCAAAGATACAATGCTCACAAAAATCTTGGTCTATCAAATCTGAAAGCTTACCATTTGACTTAAGAACATCCATTTCCTTCTCACTCATGTGACCAAGCCTACAGAGCCACATCTTTGCATCTACAACTGAAGTAGATAAAACAGAAGGAGAATTAGTAATACAAGTAGATAGATAAAGTGTACCTACTTTCTTACCTCTAGCTAAAACAAGTGCACCCTTGAAAAATTTCCAAGATTCCATTGTGAGAGTAACTGTGCAACCCTTATCATCTAATTTTTCTGTAGAAATTAGACTCCTCTTCAGGATGGGAACATGCATGACATCCTTCAACACCCATGTGTTGCCCGTCTGCAATTTCAGCTACACTTTCCCTTTGCCAACAATTTGACAAGGCTTACCATCCCCTAAATAAACTTTTCCAAAGTCTCCATGGACATAATCATGAAAAAATTCCCTATTTGGGGTTGCATGGAAAGAGGCACCAAAATCTAAAACCCAAGATTCTACTTTATCCAAGGAACATACAAGAGCATCCTATGCAACAATACCTACAACATCTGGTTCTTCATTTCCTTCATGCTGATCTTCTTTCAACCAATAATCTTTCTTTACATGCCCTTTCTTTCCACAATTCTAGCAGATTATATTGCCATACCTGGGTCTGGATATCCTACCTATCTTTGACCTTGATTTTCCTTGCTTGCTCTTCTCTCTTTGCCTTCCCCTATTTTCAACACTTAAAGCATTACCTGATGATTCCCTTGTGCTTTTCTTGCGAATTTATTCATTCAAAATTACACTCAAAACATCATCAACTTTCAAGATTTTTGAAGCAGACGCAGTATTACTAACTGCCATTACCAAACTATCCCAACTTTCAGGTAAAGAGCATAAGATTAAGAGAGCCTTAATTTCATCATCAAAATCTATATTGACTGAAACTAACTAATTTACTAATCCATGGAAATCACTAAGATGACTATGTACCAATCCACCTTCCTACATTTGCAAATTAAATAATTGCTTCATAAGAAATGCCTTATTCGAAGCTGAGAGTTATTCATATAAATTTGACAAAGATTCCATTAACTCTACCATTGTCTTAGCCTGTGATAAGTTGGAAATCATAGACGATGCCAGGCTCAACTTTATAGATCCTAGAGCCTTCTAATCAAGAACATTCCATTCTTCATCTTTCATATCTATGGGCTTGCATGCAACCCCACCCAACAGTAAGTACAGATCTTTTTGATACAGATAATCTTCTATCTGCATCCTCCATAATTGATAATTCTTGCCATTGAATTTCTCCATTCTTAGCTTACTTTCTTCTGCCATTGCTTTACTCCCACTCAAACAGAAACCCCTCTGAGTGACTTGTAATCAACAAACACTAGCCTGCTCCGAACCAGGCTCTGATACCACTTGTTAGTGAACCAAGCTCTGATACCACTTGTTAGGATTAAGAGCACACTTGATTACCTTTTTATAAGCAACTAAACACAGAATTAAACCAGAAGTAATATGTAACTAGAATTTAGAAATAACACAAAATATGAGAGACAATACAATCTTGTATTAACACTCTTCCAAAAGGAAATACAATGAAAAAATCACACTCTTTCCACACCTCTTAGGCGTACAATAATTCTCCCTCAAGAGTTCTCTCTCTTAACCAATTACAACCACAACTCAATAACCGAGTTGTTCCCTCCACCAGTCAGTAACAATACTGCCAGTACCACCAAGTACTCCAAGTAGTCCAAGTAGATCTCCTTGATCTTGCACACCTACAGATCTAACTGATCTTACTTACCATGTAGATCTCCCCTGATCTTTCTACCTATAGATCAACCTGGTCTTACACTCTTGCAGACCTACTAGATCTTACACTTGAGGATCTAATCCTTCTTAGTCCTTGATTACAATACAACCCCATGGGTCTCTTAAATAGATCCCATACAAACAATTATTAGTCTTCCTAATTACAATAATTAGAAACGCAGACTCAAGACTAAAATTAGTCTTTTACATGCAAACTAACTGTTCGTCTAAAATTAGACTTTTTTTGGAAGTGCATGCAAATGAACACACACACACAGGTTGCCGACATCGGTTCCTGTCTGACCGATGTTGGCCGACCCATAACCGATGTCAATTACTGCCCACACTGAAGATGACCGACGTCGCTTGCTGAAACACTCAGCAACCTCCTCCATTTGCATCAGTGAAGCTTTTAGCTCCACAACTTAACAAAAATAACAATATGTGAATATTATCATTTAATGGCACAATCACATATGAGTAAGCAAGCATCATAAAAAGGTTTTGATTTTGTTGGCATACTCATTTCAGTTACAAATTTATTGATGTCAGTTTTAGCATGAGACTTCAGCTAGTTTAGAGTTAAAATGTTAAAATGTAATGATGTTTGATGCCTATTTTTTATCATCATAAGGTGGTTTCAAGTTTTACTTCTTTATTAAAAGAGTGTTTTAAATTGCGCCATCTTGAACCTATGGTGGAGTTTAAGCTATTTATTTTTGATGAAATATAATAATGAAATAACGTGGTTAGTGAAATAGAGTAAGGACATAATGCAGTAAGTGAATAATTTATAAATATGAGACCCTCACTCAAGTAAATATAATGGGATTATACATTAAATAAAATTTCCACCTTTAATACAAGACTACCCTCAAATTTAACCCTTACTAAGGCACATAAAACCTTGTGACAAATGTAATATTTGCAAATTTATATTAAAATATTACAATGAGATAATGAGACGTATATAAATCCATAAATAACTATACTTAGTTGATAAGTATTAATTTATGGGAAATCATAATGCACATTGTTATGTATTAATGTATGTTCTCATTTCATTCTCTCATTATCATTCTAATGCTCACATTTTGGTAGAACAATTTTATTGAACTAATTCATTATATTAGCTATGCATGCCAGATTAAGATAATTATCTATTAGGTGTTTTATAATTATTTAGATTTTAGGTATAATGCATTTCTAACTTTTATGCTAACCTTATTTTGTATGCATGTTGACGACACATGATTCAAACCCATCCCTACCAATAACAAATTCAATCTTTTAAGAAGTATAGGTTCAAAACATCAGCCACCTATGAACATATTTTAACTAATATGATCTTATTTTCTATATATTCCTATCCTTGATATTAAACCTAGAGCGTATACAAATAGTTTTAATACTTTTATACCACTCACGGGAATACCACTAGCTATACAAACAAGTTGTTATTCTACTCTAAAACTTATTATTATAAACCCAATGTTATTTTCAATTTGTAAATTGTATGAAGTTCAAAAGGATGTATTTTTATACTAAACCCCATTTTGACCTAATTATCTTATTGTATTTTGTAGTGACTATAAGTTCTTGAAATGGATATTAATAATTATTATATATTCTTTTTAGTACAACTTTAAGTTGTTAGTTGTAAAACTATTTATCATATTGAATCTTAAGCATAAGAAAAAAATCCATCTTTTAGTATCTTTGCTTGATCATAAATGAGTCATAGTTTTTTATTCTTAAACCATTATTTTAATAAATTATACAAAACTACTCTAGAACAAACAACCTTAATTGAACTTGAATAGTAACTGAAGGAAATTGTTAAGATCTTAATAAATTTATCTAGTATTTATTATTAAATATTTATTCTAAACTATTTCTTGAATGTGTTATTTCCATGAAATTCTAAACCTAATTATTATAACTAACTTTGAATATAATTAATAAAATCATAGGGTGTATTTACTCTCAAGCTATGAAGCTTGGAGTATAATATATTAATTATGCCATTATTGTTAGACTTGCATGGAGGTGGTCATTAGTTAGCTATATGAGGTCTTACTATAGAATTGGAAAAGAGATGTTGAATATGATTTATAAATGAAAGCTCATTGTTTTCAAGATTTAAGTAACCTTGAACTTACTCTAGTTAACTAATTCCTTGGCTCTAAGATATAGATAACCATATAGTACTATTTTGAGCCATGCTTATTTTTAAACCTAAGGGTTTAACATTACCTCCATTGCTATGCTATAAAGTTATGTTTTTGTTAAGGACTTGACCCCCAATTAACTAAACTTAGAATGGGTAGTGGAGTTGATAATTGTAATATTTGATTCCTTGGCTCTTTCAAAAGGTACATGTTTTTTCCTTTATAAATAGATGGATTTATAAATGAAACCTAATCGTCTATATATCTATAAAAGATTATTTGTATTTGATATTGTTTTACCCATTTAATTGGTATGTTATTCAAAGAGTTATTTGGTCAATTTATAAATAATTTTTTCAATATTTCCATTACAATATTCTATGATGAAGGGATTCAAACTCTCCTAAGTGTGGTGAATATTTAAAGATGAAGCTTATGTTTTAATTTTCTATGTGCTAGTTATAATATGTACTTAAAAATAAACTCATAAAAAAAAAGATACTAATATTATGCTAATTATTATTATCTTCATCTTATTTATAAGAAGAATTGGATTTGCTTTAATTGAGAGTGATGCAATACTTAATTTCTCATGAAAAATATTGTGTACCCTTGTGTTGGTAACTAAATATGTTTATGGTTACTAAATCCCAAAAATGGATAATTTATTGTTAGTATTAGTAGTGTTTGGACGTAAACTTAAATTTTTACAATCATAATTACTATGACAATGATACACATGTAATGAGGAATAATCTAGTTCTCATGGTTGTTGGTTATGAAATTTTACAAGCAGATTTGAATTTTCACAATCAAAATTATTATGGCAATGATACACATGTAACGAGGAATAATCTAGTTCTCATGGTTGTTAGTTATGAAATTTTACAAGCTTATGATCTAGTATGAGTTCTAGTTACTCTACCTTGGTTGTTGGTAAGCATATTTTTTATATATAATTTAATAGCTATATTATGGTCATTATCTCTATCTCAATAATTTTTAAAGCACCTTGATTTTATATTATGGTAAGGGTACTTGATGGGAGGAACCAAGAAATTATATTACTAAGAGGTCTCTTTGTAGAGGGTTCTATATTGATTTTGGTAAAATAATTTAAGTGCATACATAAATACTAATAATTTCACAAATTTCAAGCTATTATTTAAATATGAATGTGCTTAAAAAATAATCATTTGCAATCTATATTGTGTCAAAGCTCTATTTTAGGAAATGAATTGTTATAATTTTAGTTCATTGCTTAGGAAATCATTGAATAAGTAATAAACTCAAAGATCTTATTTAAGCATTAATGCATTTATAGTACATATAGTCATTTACAAATTTTAGTTTTAAACTCATGATTTTTATTTACATCTTAAACCATTTAACAAGGCATCATTTACAATTTTTTAATTAATAACTTCGATTTCTCCTAACTTTAAATCTTTGAGTTTTGTACCTTTGTTATTCACTATAATTGGAGCTAAAACCTGGTTACTATTAATACTGTTCATTTTGTTATTGCTGTTAAAACATGTGGAATTTGGTTTGTTGGAATGTGGATGTCCCTAAAAAGATTGAATTCTTTTAGAAATTTGAAATATTGTTCCATAAATAATAATATTATCATTTCAATGAATGGTAATATTATGATTTCCATTCGCATATGATAGTAGGAATGTATAAAAAACATCATAAGGTAAAGAAACACATGGATAACCTCCTACTGCTCAAATTGACAAAGAAGGATCACATTTATAACTTACATTTATTTCATAGTTTAATAATTTGCATCAATTCACCCATAATTCATGGGACTTACATACATCAATTTTTATGAATTTACATCAATTAAGGCCATTCTTTCCACTCATTCATGGGGTATATTAAATTTTATCTTTCTTTTGTTTAAAAGAAAAAAAATATTAGTTTAGCTTAATGATTCAGAGTTGTCTACTCTAATATGTCAATCACCACACACCATATTAGTCTAGTTTAGTTTAAATTGATGAACTCTTTATAATTATTTAGACGGTGTGAAGTGACACTCACCACACACCACAAAAAAATTGGGAGTCTAACCCATGCTTAGACTATAAATTTCAGTGGACATTTTTTCCCAGATGGTGTGAAGTGCCCCTTGCTAAAAATATAATGTTCCAATTTTCTATGTCAATACACCTATCACATTGAATTTTAGTAGGATTTTTTCAATGTTTCAAAGCAAAGACCTGAATAATGTTCAAACCTACCAATATTAGATTGTATCCATCTATGTCAAAATCATTCAATTGCTCTTGCCTTCTCATTGTTGACAAGAGTTTTTCCCATTTCCACAACTACAGTCAAAATAAATTGGATGAAAAGACTAAATAAATCATGGCAATGAATGCTCGACACTCAGCAATGAGTTTAAATATATATATACAATTCATTTTATAATTCCTTACTTCAAGATAATTGAGTTAAGAGAGAGAAAAGAGTACTTGAAACTGACTTTTATGTGATATAATGGAGGTGTAGGAGAATGTGAACATGGTCTAGTTTTTCAAAGATAGGCCCGCAACAACCTCTTTGAACATAGCCTAATTTTAAAAAGATAGGCCCACAACAACCTCTTTGAACACAGTCTAATTTTACAAAGATAGGGCTATAAGAACCTCTTTGAACACGGTCTAATTTTCCAAAGACAAGGGCAATAGTACTGACAGAAAAAAATGGAAAGTGGTGCATTTATTTTAAATCAATGTCAATTGGATCATGCAATTTTAAATATTAAATGGTTGGTCAAATTAATATGGAATTAGAAAATGCATGCAAAGTGGTGAAATGGCAGAGGAAGTTGTTGGGACACAAAATTCGAAGAGGGTTGGAATTAAGGGGGTCAAACAAAGGGGTTCGTGTTCCAAACCTATGTGGCATCAAATCTTGCTCTTTTAATTGGAAAGCTCTCATTGGCTTGAAAATGCCATTTCGAATGCTGCATTTTAGGAAGAAAAATAAAATAAAGATTCATGACTCAACGTGTAAATAAGGTTATTTATTAGCTTTCTTATATATATATATATATATATATATATATATATATATATATATATATATATATATATATATATATATATATATATATATATATATATATATATATATATATATATATATATATATATATAGTATTTATTTTGATTTATTTAATAACATATTATTATTTATAAAGTAAAGTATCATCTTTTCGTTGTACAAAGAAAAATATTAGATTGTGAGTTAATTTTTTTTTTAAATATTGATGTACTTGATTTTAATGTCCTTGTTCAAATGATAAAAAATAGGTTCATTTCTACATATATATAAAAATTATTGCGAGTATAAGTCAAAATGTTGATATTACGTGCCATGATCATTACAAAATAAATAATTTTTCAAAAAATTATAAAAAATTATCTTCCACTACATCCATATCCATATTTTTAGGACATCTTTGCAATAAATCTTTAAAAAATATTACATTTTTTTTTATGAATCATGTTTTACACAATTATGTTTAGCTAAGAGACAAGGACTGAGGGGTATCCATTCCATCAAAGTCATCTAGGGCACGATCCCAGCCTCATCCCTTTTCACGTGTCAAGTTTTTCTAGCAGCAATAATTGATCCCTGGTGGGTTCTTTGTGCAACTTCATACATTTTGAAAATATTATGGCAAGGAGATATCAAGCACTCAATAAAATTTTTATACATAAAATATACACACTATATATTTAAGTATTCAAAAATCTATTTTTTAAAATTTGAAATAAAATATAAATATAATCTACACTTAAAATTTAATATTTCATTAATTTACACCATTTTCGCATTTTGTATGATTTATCATTATTGCCTATACAAATTAAAAAATGTGTCCATTGTCATTTTTTGTTGTCATTATTGTGCTCCAACCCAAATAAAGTTTTGGTTTTTCTTTGGAAAAAAATAATCGCAATATTTTACTTGCGAAATAAAACTATTTTCCTTCTTTAAATCGTTTTAAGGAGGCTTCTCCTCTTTTTACTCCAGGTCTTTTTTCCTCTTTCATAGGACCCATGCTCAACAACTCTTGGATCCAAAATTTTTAGCTTTGGAATTTAAACAAACAGTGCATATCCTCTTTGTGTCCTCCACATAAAACCCACCCTTGTAATACAATTATTCATTCATATATCTTTAAATTGTGTGACGAAATACATTTAATGCTAGGGTTTGAAGGAAATAGGAAGAGGTAGCATACCTTAAACACTTGTAACCAGTTGGAGGACTTTTCTCTTGATGTTGTAGTCCTCCATGAACAGTTTTAGCACTATTTCTTGTGTAAAGAATAGTGGGTTGGGCGTTCATAAGTTGTAATTAAAATGAGTAAAAAAATTGCATAGGGGAATACATACAGATATAATTATAAGGTGCCTCTTCAGGGTTATCTTATTTTAAACCATATTATATGAATGGATAGGTTACATAGATGCAGATAAATTTACCTAAATTGTCTCTAGGATAAGCAACACTTTAATTAACAACAAAGAGCTAAGAAAAAAAACCAACAGCGTGCAAATCTGCAGCAGAAAAACCATGACAATAAAAGCCCTGAGGTATGCAGTAGAAGCAGTGACAACAAATTGAAATAAATCATAGAAACACAACGATCTTGATGATCATATATTTTCCTTGAAACAACCATGTAGTATCACAATATCGCTGATCTTTATCAAACCAAACTACAATAATTTAATAATTGTGAGTTTACTTTCAGAATGCTTTAAAATAAATAAAATAGGATGAAATGACAATGTTCCAACTTTCCTAACTTGTAATTAAAATGAGTAGAGGAATTGGGCAGGGGAATACATGCAAATATAATTATAAGGTGACTCTTTAGGATCATCTTACTTCTTTTAAACCATATTCTATGAATGGTTGGGTTACATAGATGCATATATATTTATCATTTCTTTAAAATCAACAATTTAATTAACGACAAAGAACCAAGGAAAAAACCAACAACTTGCAAATCTGCAGCAGAAAAAACATGACAATGAAAGCCCTGAAGTATGCAATAGAGGTGGTGACAACGAGTTAAAATAAATCATAAATACATAAATTTGAGAAACACAATAATCTTGACGATCAGAGAATTATCTTGAAACGACCATATAATATTACAATATTGCCCATCTTTATCAAACCAAACCATAATAATATAATAATTGTGAGTTGGCTTTCAAAATACTTTAAAATAAATAAAATCCAAAAAAATGACAATGTTCCAACATCATAACACAAACATTTAATATAAAACAAAAATGGATAAGATCACAAGTGTGGTCCTCCACTAACAATCACCAGTTCACCATTGTATAAGGTCGCCTTAAAAAAAAGTCTCTACCTGACACAACTTATTTCCTCATTTTTCACCGTCACCTCTATATAAAATATCATAATATTATTGTTTAAGGAGGTGAGACTGAATCCACGCACCTTATTATTCCGATGAAGGAGAATCTCTGACCATCCCTAGCTGTTTAAAAAGTCCAATATGTCGGCTCGGCCACAGTTTTCAGGCACATCCGGTTGACTATTACAAAGAGAACAAGAGTTTTGTAGGTTGTAGTTTCAGAACCTTAAGGGAAAACACGTTTATGCTAACCATTATAATTTCTGTGATGAATGCAACAAAAATTGTCTATTATCTGTGCTTGGATCAAATTTCAGTTCTGTGAAACTCTGAGTTCCAGTTTTCCATCTATATTTTGAGTTCCAGTTTTACATTCATGGCATCTTCCTCCTCGTCTCAGCAAGAAATTGTGGAACATGATCTGCTCAGCGGAAGGGAAGGATCAGTTGTGTCCCCAGAATCATTTGATGTTTTCATCAATCATCGGGGGCCTGACGTCAAAGAAACTCTGGCTGTCCGACTTTACAATTCTCTTCGGGACGTAGGATGCAAGCCATTTCTGGATTCTGAAGTGCTAGAACTGGGAGATTCTATTCCTTCTACCCTAAGGAATGCCATATGCTTTGCATCAGTACAAATAGCCATCTTTTCCCCACGATATGCAGAGTCCTCTTGGGCTTTAGCTGAGCTAGAACTCATGCTAGAAACTGAGGCTATGTTTATTCCTGTATTTTATAATGTCAAGGCTAAGGATCTCCAGGATATCGAAAAGGGAAAGTATGCTAAAGCATTTTCTGATTTTGAAACTCAGAAGAGGTATCCCAACCACCTTGAGAAGTGGAAAAAAGCCCTACACTCTGCTTCGTTGTTCTCTGGCTTCGAGTTGTCCGATCCTCTGAATTAGTAAGATGACGTTTGGATTTTCTACTGTCCAAGATTCAATATTATCTTTTGTTTTCCTGCAAAACTGATTGATTTTATCCTAGCAAGAGTTATTTCTCATAAAATTCTTATTTCCCTTGCATTTTTTCAGCCTTGTACATGAATAAATTGTGTCAGCCGTGCAACAAGAGGTAGCAAGGAGAAAACCTTTAGATGTTGCGAAACATAAGGTGGGACTTGATGAACTTGTGGGAGAATTTGAAAGCCTGTGCCAACAGAACGAGGACGAAAACTTCCAGATCATTGGCATCTTTGGAACGGTTGGTTCAGGAAAGACCACCCTAGCCAAAGAATTTTTCAACCGGAAACGTTTACAATACAGTGGATCATGTTTTGTGTCTGATGTGGGAGAAGCATATGCCAAAGGGGAAATGCGTGATTTGCAATCTAAGATCCTTAAAGATCTGGTAAAAGTAGATATCACTATTCAGAGTATATCTGATGGAACAACCGCTCTCAGACATTATCTGAAAAGAACAAGCGGTACTTCGCGCTTCCTCATTGTGGTAGATGATATCAGCCGCTTGGAGCAGTTAGATGCTCTGCCTTTCAGAGATGTACTCAAGCACGGAAGTCTGGTAATTGTCACAACCCGTGACGAGAGGCTGTTGACAAATGCTGGAATTACTCTTCGTTATAACAAGAAACAAATGGACACACTCCATGCAAAAGAACTCTTCTGTTGGCACGCATTCGGTCAATCGAATCCTGCCAATGGATATGAAGGTTTGGTAGAGAGCTTTGCGGAGACATGTGGGGGTTTACCTCTCTCTCTCAGATTGTTGGGCGGGCATGTTTATGGTAGTGACAAGGATTATTGGGAGTTAGAATTAGCCAAAGTTAGAAAGATGTTGCCTGATGACTTGAAACAAAAACTTAAAATGAGTTTCGATGCATTGGATAAGGAGGAAAAACAGATTTTTATGGATATTGCTTCTTTCTTTATTGGGAAACCGAAGAGCATGGCCATAAGAATATGGGAAGCATCAGGATGGAGCGCTGAACACGCACTTCAGCGTCTCAAAGATAAGTGCCTTGTCGAAGTGAGATACGAAGTGGGGTATGTGTATGGCGAACTTGTTCTTAACATGCATAATCACTTCCGTGATCTAGGAAGAGAGATGGCAGATGAACTACCAAGTCCTCTTCGCCTATGGCGCCCCCAAGATCTTATATCTTTGGTGTGCTTTCTTTAGATATTTTAAAAAGCTCCTGAACATTTTATCTTAATCTTTGGGGTGATTCCTTTAGATATTTTAAAAAGCTTCTGAACGTTTTTCCTTAATGCAGTCTTTATTATTTTTCCAAGCAAAGCACAAATGTAACATTGGTCTTTAAATGCAGGGCTCAAAGGGGTTCCGAAAAATTCTACAGGAAACAAATGGCCGGTGTTTCCACTCAATTTTTGACTCGTCCATGGATGCTAACATTACATATTTTATAGGAAATTCAAATAACTGTGCTCAGAGATCGACAATCTTGCTATGGCTTGAGCTTGACCTGAAACAGAGTCATCAAGTGAAAAACATTCCTTCATGGATTCCTCTGCAAAATTTAGTGTGTTTAAAAATTATTGATGGACGCCTCCAAAGATTGTGGCATGAAGATTTATATATATCTTCTCTTTCATGGATTCCTCGGTCTTTTTTGCAATTTTTCCGGAGTAATGCCCAGGTATTTTGTTTTTCTTTGTCAAAAATGACGTCTCCTTTAATGCTAGGATATTCATTTTAGAATGGTAGTTTCATGATGACGATCTACAATCACAAAACAACTGTTTGAAAGAAATTAATTGTAAATTTCAGGTCCCTTCGCAGTTGAAAGAGCTGATCATCGATACAACAGTATTGAGAGAGCTTCCAAATACATTAGGGACGTTGAACTATTTGGAAAATCTAACCCTCAAAGGAAGATATTCTGAAATGTCCAATTCCAAGTTTATAAGATGGGAAGGGAGATCGGTATCAGATTCTCTTAAAAAACTCTGTAATCTTAGAAATTTGGTTTTGTGGGATATCTTTTTAAGTGGAGAATTGACTTTGAGCAATGGTAGAGATGCAGCCAGTTTTGAGTCTTCCATAGGCAACTGTATGAGTAGCCTTAAAACCATACAGATTCGTTTTGTAAAACTTACATCCAAGATCTCAATTAGCGGAGAACATTGTCCGAGCCTTGAATCTCTCCGCCTTGACTCCATGGAAGATCTGAATGAACTGGATTTAAATCTAGTAACAACACTAGAATCACTTAAGCTGATGTATTGTAGAAAATTGAAAACAGTATCAGGCAACCTTGATCTGGGAAAGCTTGCAATATTTGAAATAAAGGAATGTTCGGAGCTAGAAGAGCTGCCTAGTCTTGCAAAACTAAGTTACCTTGAGATGATTATCATTGATCAGTGTCCGAAGCTGCGGAATATAAGAGGTATTGAGGATTTGGAAGGATTGAAATACTTGTATATTTCAACCGGCAATGGAGGTGCAGATGTATGGAATTGCATTCAAAGGCTGAAGGTACTAAATACTTGTCATGTTTTAGGGTGGAAGGAATTTTATCATTGTTTATGTTGAGCCCCCCACTTTTTTTTTTGTGTTCGAGCGAAAGAATGACTATAAGTTGCAGTTTAAGTTGTCTCTAAATTATTTGTTTGTTTTTAATACTCCTCTCAAAATCATTTCTTTCCTTTTACTATTCCTGTGAAAATATGTTCACCATTGAGGTACTCAAGACATTTTCTTTTTCGATTCAGCTCCCAACTGCTCGTGTAAAAACCCCGCAGTTAAAGCTGTTTTCTCCTCCAACGCAGCAGCGTGGTGGGATGTCATTGATGCAGAAGAAGATCTCTATCTTCAAGACAACATCTTCGAACCCGTCCTAGAAGATCTTCCTGATGAAGCATCTGATGATGAAGACGCAGCCGAACTCGAATCTCTTGCAGATGAGCTAGAACAGCCCATGACAAACATGCAGCGAGGTTCCAGAGGATCCAGACCGTACCGGCCAAGATATTCTAACCAGTCATATGAGGCTTATGGTCCCTGGTCAAGAGACCATCATGAGGTACCTGAACGACCAGTAAAGCCAAGAGGTTTTACCAGAGGAGAATCATCCAGAGGGAGACAGCCCTCTCAACCAAGGCAGCCACCTACTATGCACAGAATGCAGAATCCTCCTGTGCAATATCCAAGTCAGTTCAAGCCGAGCGACTCCTGGTTAAAAAATAAGTTTACATCCAGAGAGCCTGCAAAAGAAGTTAGAGAACCCATCTGGGAACAGATCATGCCTGCCGAAGAACCAGTCATTGCAGCAGATCCCACCTGGGATGACGGCTATGAACAGGAAGATGATGTAGGAAGTATCTTTTATTCTGATCAAGATTACTTCCCTGAAGGAGAATGCAGTAATCAACAAGAAGAAGAAGAAGAAGCTGAGCCAGAACTACCAGAGGACATCTATGAAGAGCCTACCATCATCCAAGATCCAGGAAGGCAAAAACTGGTATGTACTAGTATTCCTTCCCTAGAACTGCCTCAACCAGCATATCTAAACCATCTCATTAATGGTAGATTTGCGCAGTTCTTTACTTTAGAAATAAATGGTAGATTAGTAGATGCTCAAGTCGATACTGGAGCTTCTTTGTCATTTGCAAAGCCACAACTCATCAGTGATTGGGAGACACTTGATGAGCGTCTAGCTTATAAGAGCATAGATATCCAAGGTAATAGTTTTGTCTGCCACAAGTACAAACATCAGCAAGCCCTGCGAATCCAAAACAAAATCTTCCATTGTGATTTCTTTGCTCTAGATAAAATGCCTATTGATGTATTGTTAGGGGGTTCATTCATAGATAGATATACTCCATATGGTGCTACTGCAAAAAGCATCATGTTTACAATTGAGAATGAAAGACTCAGAATCCCTCGACTAATATATGCTACAGAGCAATTCCCCAGTGCGATGGCACAAAGTCCTGATAAAATCCCCGCTGAAATAATTGCCTTAGGAGAAACCATCAAGTCCACAATCTGTTCCGAAAATCCTCAACAGTTCTGGACAAAATCCATGCCCGAGATGGAGATAAATATTATAGAAGGCAAGCACATGAAGATAGGTAAAAGGATTCCTATCCCAGCACAGGACTACACAGATATGGAAATCCAGATCCAAGAACTGGAAAAGAATGGTTTTATTGAAAAGTCTACCTCTCCATTTTGCTGTTATGCATTTATGGTAAATAAACACTCCGAACAAAAGAGAGGGAAGAAAAGAATGGTCATAAATTACAGACCATTGAATGCCATTACAAAGCCATTTCCATATCCTATCCCTGATAAGAGCTACCTGTTAGAGAAAGTTGCAGCCTGCAAATACTTCTCTCAGTTTGATTGCAAATCTGGTTTCTATCAGATCAGGGTAAAAGAAGCAGATAAACAAAAGACTGCTTTTAGTTGTCCATTTGGCCATTTCCAATGGACTGTTATGCCCTTCGGCCTGATGAATGCACCTGCTTACTACCAGGCACACATGGATAAAATCTTTGAAGGGACATCTGAATTTTTATGTATATATATTGATGATATATTGGTTTTCAGTAGATCCTTAGAGGAACATACTGCTCATCTCTCCAAGTTTTTGCAGTTAGCCACAGATGCAGGAATAGTGCTATCTGAGACAAAGATTCAATTATGCACTACAGAATGTAGTTTCCTCGGAATGATCATCCGAGATTCTAAACTGCAAATACAGCCACACATAAAAGAGAAGATCATCAGTTTTCCAGAGCAATTAGACAAAGCTCAGGTACAAGCATTTCTGGGACTTCTAAATTATCTTAACAGCTTTTATCCCAATGCAGGAGAAGACAGATTCATCTTGCAGGAATTGTTGCAAAAGAAGAGAAGCTTTAAATGGGAAGATCAACATACAGAAGCTGTCCAAAAGATTAAGGCAAAAGTCTCTTGTTTGCCAGAACTCCATATCCCTCAGTCTCAGGAAATGAAAGTTTATACTGATGCATCAGACCTCTCATGGGGAGGAGTACTTGTTTCAATTGTAGATAATATAGAATTTGTGTGTGAATTTGCCTCTGGTGTGTTTAGTAAAGATGTACTCAAATGGATTTCCTCAGATAAGGAAATTTATGCTGTAAAGAAGTGTTTGGAAAAATTCATGTTAAAACTTCTACATCTGCCACATTTTATAATTGTAACTGACTGCACCCGATTTTTATCTTTCCGGGAAAAAGATCATGGAAGGAAAGATGGTCGTGGCAAGTATGTCAGGTGGCAAGCATTTTTCCACCAGTTTAATTTTTCAGTACATCATATAGATGGTAAAAATAATGTAATAGCTGATTGGCTTAGCAGAAACCCTTCTGCTACACTCATGCATCGACCTGCTCCAGCACCTGGTTTTAATTTAACCAGAATATTGAATCAAGCATTTGATTCTCAAAATGCTTTAATCCAGGAACAAATACTGCAGGAAGGACTGCATCCAAGATGCACAAGGATTTCCCATGCTGCTTCCCTCGATCTTCAAATGTCTGCTGCAGTTCGCATCCAAGCAGACCGCAGAGCTAACCATGGAACAATCTTCATTGACAGGCTCAACAGTGAATACCTGTACAATCAATTCACTGATTTACTCAAGCGTCCACTCTGGACATGGCACATCAAGATAAGGTCGGCCCATAATGAACATCTTTACAGATGGATTGCACGGTTTGGCCCTCACCGAATACACGAACAACAAAATCACAGTCAAGATACTGTGGTTCATGCAATTATTCGGAGACAACTTGAGTGGGAATCTCATTTCCACTGTAGACCACGCCACTTGCCATGTGATAGAGGCACATGCCGACATTGGTACATCCAAAGCACATTCCAGATAAGATGCCTCTTCCAGCCTATTTCTGAAGATGACCTTTTTGATGAAGCGGAAGCCATGTTGGGCCCACAACCTATGGGTTCATCATCATCATCACCTACGCACCAATCAGATGGTGGGTCCAATAGCATCTCTTTGTAGCCACAGCTGTAAAGCATGATGAGACAGACACCGCCTTGCTAGTTGGCAGGCAGGACCTCTCAAATGCTATATATAGGTGTTAGTTCTTAGTAGTAGATCATCGAAAAATATTCAGAGTGAATATCTAGTAGCCTTGAAAGCATAGTATGCTCTTCACTTGCCCTTCTCGAAGGAACCTGTGAATCAGAACACTTCAAGGATATTGTAATAGTTTGAGTTTGTAAGTTTGAGTTTATAATATTGAAGCCGTAGCCATTCGGTCCCTGCCTACTGCCGCAGGATTCTGGTTAAAGATCTGAAGATATTCCGCCAAGGAGTCTGTCTACTGACATGGTAAAAAAATCAGAGACTTCCCTCCGAGTTTACCACTGTGATTGGGAAAGCAGTTGATGAAGCCGAGTTAACTTTGAATGCCAATTTCTTTTCCAGCTTGATTGATGCGGAAGCGGTCACTGATTCTGACAGTAAACTGAAGGCATCAGCGAAGCTGCCAGACTCGATAAGCGTAATCATCATATGCGCTTTGATTCACAGCACTCCTGAAGGGGAAATGAAGACACCTGTGACTCCAGGAAAAAGAATAGTCACTATTGTGCGTAGTGGTCAAAGTAGGATATACGGACATCACAGCCCCGATTCCAATTTGAAACTGCTCCATGCTGAGTTAAAGAAGAAGTGGATCGTGACCATCAACAAAGGGGAAGAACCGAAAGCCCTGCATATATTCAAGACAATTATTGGTCAGCTATACCAAGGAATCCCATAGTGCACAAGATATTCGTTTTTGACAGTCTCTTTTGTGAAGGTAATGTATATTGGAGTGATCCGAGCTCAAAACTTAACCTCTTTTGTAAAATGGGGCCAAACCCCATTTTTTGGTATTTAAAAATGACAAAAAGAACTGGCATTTAGAGAGAGAACATTTTGGAAAAAGTGGTTATAAATTAAAAGACAGCCTCGTGGCTTTCCATATCAAAATAACCAAGAAATTTCTGACGCACAAAAAATCACAAATAGCTCAAGTGGGCACTCGTTCCATCTGAGCATTGAAATACACAAGATTGACTGCAATCGAAACATCCGCTGGTTTTAATTCTACTACTTAAGAGAATATTAATTATTAAAAAATCAAAATCTCTTCTAGTTTCACAGTCAGCCACAGCGCAAACCATTTTAAAGACACATCAAGATTCTTAACAGAATTTAAAAGGTGTAACATGATATAAAAGGAGCAATGCTTTCCATATATAAACTCCTTGAGATTGTCAGTAGGTATTAATCCTCTTGAACTGGATTTACCACCTTACCATTTGCATCCAAAATCCCTTGAAAGATATAAACTTGATGGCTTTTGATTGTTTCCTCTCGCGCTTCACATTGGCTGCATTCAAGAGGACATGGAAAAGTCAATAAAAGGACTTTAATTTTTAATTTTCTTTTTCATTTTCTTTTCTAGTTTTGCATGCTCCCTTTGATAAGGTAGGGTAGACTGCTAATTTTTATTATTTGTTTCTTTTTCTAATACAGATACATGAAAGCTTCAGCATGCTCGGCATGAAAATATTATGATCAGCGCCACAATAGTGTCCTCTCTGTTGGCGGACGTGGACTTCCAGCTGTGCATGAAAATATTATGATCAGCGCCACTTCAGTCCATCGACTCCACCAACTTCAGTTATTTCTCATTTCTTTCTTCCGATACTCGGAAATTATGCTCTGTTTTTTGTAAAAATGAATTAAGGGCAAGGTACTCTGTTTTTGGATGAATGCATGAACAAAAGAGCACTGGCAGCTCTCTTTTGAAACGGCATTAATAAAGTTCTGTTCTGTTCTTAATATTTTTGCCGTAAGCTGGTTCTGTGTTTGTGTTTTGTGTTTTGTGTTTCATAATTTGTGTTTAGTCCTCTCTGCATTCCATTACTCTCTTCCTAGCACCCTCTTTTCTTGCTGAAAATTTGTTGCTCCTTCAGAACTAGTAAGAGCAGCTCCTTTCCTTCTGATCCTTCAGAAATACCAGCACACTAACCTAAAAACCCAGAAAAAACCAAAAAAAAAGAAAGCTGAAGGTTAATAATTAAAAAAAAATACTGTCCCTTAAAAATGAGAAATATTATTGCCCCTTATAGGGAGTATCCATTTCAATACCTGCATCGTGTAAATGCAATTCCTTACCAACGCATTGCTGCAATGAAAGTTGCAGATGTTTCATTTTATCTTCAATATCTGTTATGTCAATTTTAGTCCTCTCTTGGTTGTCCGGACAGACTTGACAACAGCTTTTGATGTACAGCGTTTCGGGATCGCATATTCCTGTCACTGTTTTCAAATTATCACAATCGGTAACGTCAAGATGACACGGTGTTCTTGGCACTGTTATGCTCTGCAGCTTCCCACATTTTAAAATGTTAAAATACGATCTCTTTTGAGTGCAAGTCAGAAATGACAGCTCTTGAAGCTCCGGGCATTTATAGATCCATAACCATACGAGATCAAGGTTAACTGTCACTCTTTCCAGATTTTTACAATCAATGAATGTAAGACTCTTGACCTCAGGGCACCCTTCAATTGTAAAAATCTCTAGCGAACATAGGGAGGAAAGATATGACAAATCCTCAATCTCGGGACAGTTACGAATGTTTAATATCCCAAGCCCGGAAAGTTCAGATAACCCAGCTACTCTTCTTAAGCTCTTACAATCATTCAGTTTAATGCATATCAGCTTCAACTATCAACTGTTATACTCTCCAGACAGTCCATACCGACGAGACACAACTCAAGCTTAAGCTTCGCACATTTAACAATGTTTAATTCTACAAGTTTGGTAAGATCAGATATTCCTGACACACTCTTCAAATTTTCACAATTTTTAATTTTAAGCCTTCCCATGTAAACCAGATGAACAAAATTTAACTCCTGAAGCTCCTAACATTCACTAAGCTTCAATTCTACAAGCTTCTCAAGATGCGATATTCTTGACACATTCTTCAATCTTTTACAATTTTCAATTCTAATCCTTTCCATGCAGCTGCTGAGATGAAGTAAATCTAACTCTTGAAACTCCCAACATTCACTTATGTTCAATTCTACAAGCTTCTCAAGATGGGATATTCCTGACACACTTTTCAGATTCGTACAATGCACAATTGTAATTTCTCAGACAGCTTTGAGGGCAAAAATTTAACTCCTCGAGGTCATGACATCCTCCAAGGTGAAACAATTCAAGATTTTTATGATCAGATGCTGACAATCTTTTCAAAATTTGACAATTGAGAACTGTAAGACAATTCAGCGTCTCTGATGTGACTAAGGAATCTGGAAACTCTTCCAGAAAGAGTGAAGCAATCTGAGCTCTTTCAACTTGGAGGGTGCCTGCAGTTCAAAATAAATTTGTTTTTAACTTTCAATGCTAAACAATAGTCAGAAAACTATCTTAATTTTTGGGGGAGAAAACAAAATACCTATATTCTCCCACTTGTTTCTCTTCAGAACTTTTAATGTTTGCAAGGCAGACTCAGCACTCCATCTGGAACCCTCCCATACTGTTATAGCTATATTCTTCTCTCTGTCTGAGAAAAAACATGCAATATCCAAGAAAATCTGTTGTTCCTCGCTGTCTAGTGCATCAAAGCTTAAGCCTTTTCTTAATGTCCCTGGGAAGGATCTTACGAACTTTGCCCAATTGTAACTCCCAGTAACTCTGAGTTCTACCATAAACATGCCGCCCAAGAACTTGAAGAGCCAGAGGTGAGCCTCTACAGAAATCTACGAAGGAGGAAACTAGATTTTCATACCCGCTTAGAGCATAACGTTTGCCTAACGCATGCCAACAAAAGAGCTCTGTCCCGTCATTTTTGTTCATTCCTTTTAAATTATAATGAATGGTAATGGCTGCGTTTATGAGAACACCTTCATCACGGGTTGTAACAATTACTAAACTATTACCAGAGTTCCTAAGTTTATCTATGACCAACAGAGCATCTAGCTGGTCCAAATCATCAATATCATCTAGAACAATGAGGAAGCTCAAAAAATTAGCACCTTCTAGATGGCGCTTGAGCAAGCTGGTTCCTTCATCTATACTTTGAAATTTGGGTTGATCTTTCTAAAACAGATGTTTGAGAAGATGCATGTGTATCATTCTTTTAAGCTTGTTTGTTTGTATCCCATTGATATTGCTTAAATAGCTTATGCTATAAGGTCTTGTTATTAAACGTTAAATGTATTGTTTTAATGTGTAAATTTGTTAGTGTGTTAGGCTAATCATCGTCACTTTAGTGAATATGTTGTGAAGAGTTTTAATATAAATTTGTTATTGTGGTGTTTAGTTCATTGGGAATTAAATATTAGGTCAATTTTTATTAATTTTTATAATTATTTATAAAGTTTAAATGTTTTTAAAAAAAAAAATAGTTTGTAGATCGTGTTATTTAGTTGTATAGTTTAAATAACATTATATTTATATGATTCAAGTCTAAGAGTTTATTGTGAGAAATTTTTTAATATTTTTAATAAATTAGTTTTATATATTATATGTCTAAATAAAACCAATATGTGTAGATTTTATGCATACATTGTTAAAATTATTTGGTGAGGATGTATTATTGGGAATCCCAATGTCTATTTAGGATTGTATATGTTTATTTTGTGAGGGTTGGGGGGCAGAATAGGAGTTGGGGGGGAGGAGAAAAGGTATCATTTTTCTATTAAATACGATGTGCATGTCGACCTAATATATTGATCTAGGTAATGCTGGAGGTTCGAGGAAACAAAGAAAAGAGGCCAATTCAAACTCAAGTTTGTTCCTAACTCAAATGTTGTCGTCCATTGAACTGGAAAAATAATAATGTGCACAAATGACTGCATACCTTGAATAGTTGTTAATCATCAGTGGTGGTGGTGATGTACTATGATTGTAGAGGATTGAAAAATCACACCAAATAAACTATATATAAGAATGGTTTCGACTGGCACTGGTGACCATTTATGTTATTCAAGATCTGGTGGCAACGATGAAGTATAGTGGCCATAAATGAGACATCTTCTTAGGGATGCTTATACCTAATCTCAGGGGCACAACACATTGCCATCACTGCCGCCATCACTCATCAATTCCTTGAAAATAGATTTTTGATAAGAGCTCAGAGAAGGAAATAAGGAGATGGTTACTCGTAGAATATCGAAGAAGCTGTGATGATTTCCTCCATGCTACAGCGATAGATGGTGATTCAACAAAACTGTAGCTTCTACTAATCAATCCTTATTTCAAAATGAAAATGTGGTAAGTGCAAGAAAACTCATGTAATAGATATTATAATAAAATATCTACTACCAACTAATAAATGCATAAATGTCACAAAAAATTCAAAACTTTGATTTCAAATAAATATTATAAGATATAAAAAAATAATGTTTTATAGCTCTACTAATATAAAATCGTGATACAATATGGGAATCAATTTTGTACCAATCATTATATATATATATATATATATATATATATATATATATATATATATATATATATATATATATATATATATATATATATATATATATATGATAAAAATAGAAATATTACATTAATTGATATTACGATATAATATTAGATTAGCAAGATTTTTTTTGTATTGTTAGAACATATTCTATTTTCAATCATAAGATGTGGGTACCCTTTAATGCATGAGAATTAATCTAAACAACTTTACTTGCCACCTAGAACTGATCCCCAGTCAACCACTTTTCCTCTCAACTAACAATTCCACCATAACATTCATATTGCATCACCAATGATGCTCTGTTATGCACCCACATGGCATGCACTTTGTAAAATCTTTAATACTCACTTCAACTACAACGAAAGCAATAAAATAGACTTCATAGCTCAATATATTTACCCCACATTAGTGACATTGCATTGATGATTCAATTCACACATCAAATGTGAAATCTTTATGTAATAAAATAAAAAATAGTCAACAAAATATGTAACCAGTATGCAAGCTATAGACCTCTTTATAATGGGTGTAGTTCATGTAAATTCAACATTTACCTTGATGTTGGGGTGGGTAAATGATATGGGTTCTTTGGTGAACAATATCACTTGAAATACACAATGCTAATATATTAACACCTAGAGCATACAAAAACACCATAATCAAACCATTGGAAGAAATGGCAAGGCCATACAAAATGTATAGGTCATTTTATGTAGTCAAGGGTGGATGAGGACATCATGAGAGTCAATTTAATTGTGACAGGGCTCCATGTCTCATGTGCAACTCAAATCAATGATGCAATGTTGTTGATCATGGGACAAGACAGTGAGGTCTTATAGTCTATCTTGAAGCTCCCATGTCATGAGACCTAATTTGATTGCAACAAGGATCCATATCTAATGTGTCACTCAAACCTGTATTTACCTTTGAACACTTTACAAGAATTAAATAAATTAAATATGTAAATCTTCGAAAACTAGAAAAAAAGAGATTGATGGAACTACCTCTTCCACACCATTCATAAGGACTCGAGCTTTGTAATCAATGTTGTATACAATCAAAACAAAATGAGAGAGATATTTGTAACTATTGTTACATACAATACATTTTAAAGCTTCAACAATTTCATCATTAGTATATATTATAAAAGCTGATATAATATTAAAATATAAATTTTATAATCTAATATTTATATAAATTATATAATATATATGATAATAACTTTTCAATGTATATAAAAATATAAAAAATATTATATAATATCTTTACAAATCCAACCAAAGAAATTGATAATTAAATTACGCAACTTAAAACCAAAATGATTTACAAAATAATGAACAACTACAAACATTTAGTAAAAATTAAAATACTTTATTGTTGTAACAAACCGAAAATAAACTACTTTTATTTAACATCGGAGTTTTCTTGCACCATGAGAGAAACACCTAGTATATAGTCACTCTCACCCATCATTAATTTTAATTTTGTTGATTGAATGGCTACCATTTTCCTCCCGAAAAATCATTTAATAGATTGACATGTTGAAAAAACCAATGTTTCAGTTTGAATTTTTATAAAATATGAAAAATATTTAAAAATCTATGAATTTATAGAGAACGTTAAAGTAGAGATAGCTAAATGGCCATGTTATAATGTAGACGGAATCAACTTTTGGTTTGAGAGGTGGAGCCCACGATGTCTGAATAAAATAAATAAAATTTTAACGTCCACGAGACTAAAAATAGCCTATGGGACAGCAGGACAACTCAAGCAGATTTAAGTAGCACTGTTCGCTTCTTGTGTAGGCTGATGATGATCCCCTCCAATTGCTCAATGTACTCTTTGTTGAATAGGTTATGCCAAGTACTGTCACATATAGTATCCGCAAATTTATCTCTGCTATCCTTGTAGGCCTCACATTCTAGAATAAAGTGCTGTTCAGTTTCCACTTTCCCAGAATTGCAAAATCTACAAATTCTCTCTTCCCAAGCCTCCTTTGGCCTCTTCCAACGCCTGGTCTCACAACGAAGTTGGTGAGAGTTGGTTCTCAGCTGAGCAATAAGAATTTTAGCCCTTCAAGAAATGTTGGCTCCTATGTACGCTTTTTGGAGTTGATCACAAGTGGGGTTGAACTCATTTATATAATATAGTTTCTTCCTCCTGATCTCGCTTCCCCAATTTCTCTTGTAGAATTTCTCCATAACAAAGACTTTTATTTCTTTATTATTTGTGGGGCACATATTGAATTGAATATTCCATTTACTCATCCATTTGATGTTTTGTTGCATCCATGTCCTTTTTCGCTTACATAGTGTGTCACTAAAAACAACTTTAGGCCATCTATCCTCTTCCATTTTTTTGATTCTTTTTAATAAGCTTAAAAGGCGAACCATAGCAAGTGCCTCGATAGGAACAACCCCCATTTCACTTAGCATGATGTCATATGGAACAACGCTTTTGATTTTAAACTTGCTTGTAATCAAGCACTTTTGGATTCCTTCGATTTGTTTCCATTGTGCTATAGTAGTTCTGCTGGCCCATAATTCACACCCGTAAAGAACAATTGGCAGCACAAGAAGACCGAACAAGGTTTGAATAGTTTTCCAATCCCACAACTCCGCTTCATGGCACTTATTCTGAAGAGCATAGAAAGCCTTCCACCCACCTAATGTCCTTTTATACCTGCAGCTAGACCAGCTTAGCTTTTTGTTGAAATCGATGCCAAGGTATTTATAATCTGCAACCTCTTCGAGAAGACTTCCATTGTAATAAAATACATGTTGATGCCATTTTTTATTATTAGATAAAATCATAACCTTAGTCTTGCTGATATTGACCTGCATCCCCACCATTCTGCAAAAGCGCTCAAGAGAAGATAGATGGTCTTGCAAACCACAGGCATATTTGGCAATTAAAATGAGATCGTCCGCATATAAGAGCAGCTTTATAACAAATTCACCTAGCTGAATGCCTTCACCCTTTTGCATGTTTAACCACTCTTCCAGTTTGTCAATATATAAACCAAATAAAACAGGAGACAAAGGGCAGCGCTGTTTGACCCTGATATCGCTCCTAAAACATTCTGAAATGCCATCTGAAGCTCTGATTTTCACTTTCACCTCTTCGCACATCCTATGAACAGCAGCTCTGAGATGCCTAGGAATCCCCAATTCTTCTACCCTAAACCAAAGCTTGTCTCTCGGAACGGTATCAAAAGCCTTTTTGAAGTCAACAAAGCAACAAAAAAACCTCTTCCTTTTTCTCCCACTCAAAATGAATTGGAAACAAAGGGGCACTTCCAAAATCAAAATGTTTGTGGGCGTCAATGCGTTGAAACTTGTCCTTACCCTTCCCACTCCCCACTCTTACCGACAACTTGTCCCACGGTTGTTAATGTTTATTCAAACACTCACACGCGGCAAAGGTATATTGTGAAAGCAACTTACCCTGACTTGGAGGGGTGCCACCGACATTTTTCTATCTTTTTGACCCCTTACACGGAAGGAAGATGCCCACGTGTTATTGACCAAGACGGTGGAGAAAAAGAAAGACAATGATACATTAAAATTAAAATTAAAAGAAAGAGATGCCCACGTGTTATTTTTCTATCTTTTTGACTCCTAGTATATAGTCACTCTCACCCATCATTAATTATAATTTTGTTGATTGAATGGCTACCATTTTCCTCCCGAAAAATCATTTAATAGATTGACCTGTTGAAAAAAACAATGTTTCAATTTGCATTTTTATAAAATATGAAAAATATTTAAAAATCTATGAATTTATAGAGAACGTTAAAGTAGAGATAGCTAAGACGGAATCAACTTTTCGTTTGAGAGGCGGAGCCCACGATGTCTGAAATTGCCTCCCTCGAAAGGAATCTCTCGACAAAACATAGGGGGATGGACTCAGGAGTCGTTACGTTTTTTCTTTCCCTACACCTATTTCTTGAATTCTAGGCAGGCTTGCTTTCCTTCCTTTAGGGCTTAGGACAGCGTCGGAACTCTCTATTCGGAGTTTAGTTTATATAGAGGGGGGAGGGGGAGGGGGAGGGGCCCATCTATATATCTGAACCAGAACTAGAACTAGAACTAGACATTGGACCTAACCACTACACTTAAAACTGACCCAATCACTGATTGTTGATGTTCCAGTGAATTGATATCACAATAGAATAGAATAGAATAGAGAAAAATGGCAGTTTTTCCCTATAGGAGCTTGAGCCCTATCTATATAATGCCGGAATCGATCCGCTTCGGTGAGGTGAGATCGGCTCCGATCAACGATCAATCTCCTGTTCTCTTCTCACCTCTGGTTTTTCTTCTTTGCCTTGTTTGATAAGACGTCCTCTCTGAACTTTTTGTATAATGGCCGACAATGCGATGTTACGTTTGGGGAAAGTTTGTGGAAGATTCACAGTATCCCGCTCGTCTAATAAATCAATACAGGAAACAATATCCCGCTCGTCTATATATTTGCAAAACCAGGAAACCAAAATGCAAAACATCCCGTGCTTCTGCAGTGCTACCTCATCTAGCAAATATAGCCAATCTATTTTTCTAATGATTTAAAAATTAATAAAATTATTTTATCTATATTCTTGTCAAAAATTTAATGATAATATATAATTAGGTGTTATTTCTCTTTGATTAAAAAAATAAAATTATTTACAATGATTTCATTTTATTTTGCATTAAATTTAAAAAGAATCAGATTCAAACTTTAAATGTTCATGTGTTATGTGATTAACTTATTATTGTAAATGCATTAACGTTTAAAAAAATGTGATAGTTCTAATTTATACTATTATTATTATTGGAGCACATTAATTAAATTGAATTCTAAAGATATACGATAGTTACAATGATAAGGTGGCCAGTAGAAGATCATGGCCTAGTTTCACGCTAGTCAAAAGCGACTAGCTTACATTAGCAAATTTATCAGATAATGCACGCTAGCAAGAGACCCAATCTATTCAAAAAAACAAGAAAAAGGTAAAAAACTAGGCACAATTTTTTACCCCAAAATGACATGGTGGTAGATCATCCTTATGTAGCTAGGCAGTCCATGAAGAAGGCTCAGAAGAAGAAGGATCTAGTGCCACATAGCTACCCTGAGTAGGATCTAGGTGAACAAAAGATATAGTAATACCCTATACAAGAGGTGGTTGAACAACACTACTCACTAGATCATTCCTCTCCACAAGCAAACTCTATAAGGATGGACCAACAATAGACTTCTCGTATGGCAGAAATAATATCCACGCCCTCGATGGGAAGAATTAGTGGAGAAGTTGTGATTGTGTGAACAACTTCGCCAGAATGAAGTGCATGGGAGTAGATTTGTGTATTAGATGGTCTGGTTGGACATGGCTCATGGTGCATGGAGAAATCCCCCTAGTGGTTGATTAACTCTTGAAAGTATTGGAATTCTAAAACTATCTTTTCTACTGGTTCTTATATCTGCATAAAAACTAAAGAGATAATAACCACCCTATCATTTATAGAAAAAGAGAAAAGATGCCACTTCATTAGTAAACAAATTTAAGTTTACAACTTTACAGAATTAAAATAATTTGATCTCCCTAAAGAAAATTCCATAGAAAAGCAATATATGCAAGCCATTGGGCATTATCCGCAAAGAAGGCCATTCACCAAGAAAAGGTTTCTAGGTGAAAGCGCTGAAAGCATTGTGGATCCTATGCCAACATTATTGGGTTTGGGGCAAGTCCAAAAGAGATGCTTGAAGGACTTTAGTCTAGGTCAAGTAGGACACTTGGGTTGAGCAATCCTAATATTAAGGAGACACTCCCTGAGAGGAATGCCTTGGTAGAGCAGGAACGAAAGAAAGTGAGTGATCTTTTGTTGAAGATTCTCATCCCATATTATCTTAAGTATTGCAAGTCATGTATTGGGTTAGGAATTCAAATTCCATGACATATTTAATTTATCCAACGTTGGAGAGAAATGTCTAGTGACTTGTTATAGGAGGCTTGGAGAATAATTCTTGAACTGAATATCATAGTTTTATCTCTAGTATTTCCACTAAGTGTTTCTAGACTGTAACCCCATTTTTGTAACATGACATTAGACATCATTTCTTAGATGCATAGAATGGAAGGTAATTCAATCGATTAATTTGTATTTTTATATTAACAAAGGTCAAATAGTGCAATTATGATAGAGAATTAAATCTTTAAATTTATGTTCATACCTTTTCTAAAGGGCCTTAAAGCTTTTATACTTGGAGATTTTGTTAAAAAAGATTGGAATTGGTCATAATAGGAGACCACCACATGTTATGGTCATTAAAGCACAAGCCATTTTGAAAAGCATCACCAACCCATTTGAGATATGGTTTGGCAATATCAAAAATTTTCAAATGTTTTTAACCACAAAAATATCTCTCAATTTTGATGGGAGGAGTGGTAACGATTAAGGTGTGAAACCCAATATTTTTGAAAAGAACTTCACCATATGATGAGACAAGGTAATGGAGTGTCACATGAGAATTTTACAAGCCTCATTGCCTTTGATTGATCCAACCACCACAATAACACACAGTAATATATTATATCTATATGTCCATAATTTGTGTACCACCTTTATCATGAGGAAGACAACAAATATCCCAAGAAAATATATGCTAGCCACAATTTTGTTTAACATTAGCCCATAGAAAATCCTTATGAGCTTTGGATGACTTGTTGTATGAGGCTTTAGAGGTATCCCAACATGACAATTAGTGAACATGGGTGGTAATATGAATCTTACAATAAACCTAAAATTTGTTAGCAAATGATATAGGTTTTATGATCTAACACTCCACCTTTTTCTCCACTCTATCAATGACATATTGCCACAGTTATAAGGGAGAACTATGAAAAGAAAATGGGATGCCAATAAATATAATTAATCACCTTTATCGATCCACTTCCAATTATATTGCTTAAGACATTCTAGCATAGGAAGCATGTCTTATCTGAAGCATTAGGATCTAGCCCATTATAGACTAAAGCCTAAGTCTTTATATAAAATACCAAGGTAATTCAACACCTCTTTAAGGTTTAAGTGCATGGAGTTGGGGGATATTTATTTGGACATATACCATAACACGATGAACACAATTTAACTCCTGAAGCTCCTAACATTCACTAAGCTTCAATTCGACAAGCTTCTCAAGATGTGATATTCTTGACACATTCTTCAATCTTTTACAATTTTCAATTCTAATCCTTTCCATGCAGCTACTGAGATGAAGTAAATTTAACTCTTGAAACTCCCAACATTCACTTATGTTCAATTCTACAAGCTTCTCAAGATGGGATATTCCTGACACACTTTTCAGATTCGTACAATGCACAATTGTAATTTTTCTCAGATAGCTTTGAGGGCAAAAATTTAACTCTTCGAGGTCATGACATCCTCCAAGGTGAAACAATTCAAGATTTTTAAGATCAGATGCTGACAATCTTTTCAAAATTTGACAATTGAGAACTGTAAGACAATTCAGCGTCTCTGATATGCCTAAGGAATCTAGAAACTCTTCCAGAAAGAGTGAAGCAATCTGAGCTCTTTCAACTTGGACGGTGCCTAAAGTTCAAAATAAATTTGTTTTTAACTTTCAATGCTGAACAATAGTCAGAAAACTATCTTAATTTTTGGGGGAAAAAACAAAATACCTATATTCTCCCACTTGTTTCTCTTCATAACTTTTAATGTTTGCAAGGCAGACTCAACACTCCATTTGGAACCCTCCCATACTGTTATAGCTATATTCTTCTCTCTGTCTGAGAAAAAACATGCAATATCCAAGAAAATCTTCTATTCCTCGCTGTCTAGTGCATCAAAGCTTATCTTAAGCCTTTCCATAATGTCCCCGAGAAGGGTCTTACGAACTTTGCCCAATTGTAACTCCCCGTACCTCTGAGTTCTACCATAAACATGCCACCCAAGAACTTGAAGAGCCAGAGGTGAGCCTCTACACAAATCTACGATGGAGGAAACTAGATTTTCATATCCGCTTGGAGGATAATGTTTTCCTAATGCATGCCAACAAAAGAGCTCTATCCTGTCATTTTTGTTCATTCATTTTAAATTATAATGAATGGTAATGGTTGCGTTTATGAGAACACCTTCATCACAGGTTGTAACAATTACCAAACTATTACCAAAGTTCCTAAGTTTTTCTATGACCAACAGAGCATCTAGCTGGTCCAAATCATCAATATCATCTAGAAAAATGAGGAAGCTCAAAAAATTAGCACCTTCTCGATTGCGCTTGAGCAAGCTGGTTCCTTCATCTATACTTTGAAATTTGGGGTGATCTTTCTAAAACAGATGTTTGAGAAGATGCATGTGTATCATTCTTTTAAGCTTGTTTGTATCCCATCGACACCTAGATATTGCTTAAATAGCTTATGCTATTGTAAAAATCAATAGAGCAGAAAAACAAGAATTGAAACAAGAAAACAAGAACATAAACAAATTGCTACAACAATTCTTGAAAATAAGAATTTTGTTGATCTTCTTTTTCCCTTGCTTACAATGCTGCGCCCAAGGAGTCTTTAAATAGATTTGAATCCAAAAATAACTGAAACCAAACTGATTGCTTAAATGATTCTTAACTAATCTTCTAACTACTTAACTAACTGATTGTTAACTACTTGAACTAAATGATCTCTAATTGTCAGTTAACTAATTGAATGTTAACTCCTGCATGTGGAGAAATTATCTTGAGTTTCTAACACTCCCCCTTAATTTCTACCATTAACAACTTTAGCGTTTACAATGCCTAAATTTTGTCTTAAATAATCAAAGGTCTCCTTTGCTAATGCCTTTGTGAATATATCTGCCAATTGATCTTTAGATCTGCAAAAGTCCAGATGGATTTCTCCATTGTTCACTAACTCTCTGATAAAGTGAAATCTTGTATCAATGTGCTTGCTCCTCTTGTGAAAAATATGATTTTTTGATAATACGATTGCTGATTTGTTGTCACAAAAGATTGGTGGACTCCTTCTGTGCTTGTAATAAATCTTTCAATATTCTTCTGATCCAAGTTACTTGACATGCTGCTAATGTGGCTGCTACATACTCTGCTTCAGCTGATGAAAGTGTCACTATAGGTTGCTTTTTGGATGCCCATGTGACCACACCTGTGCCAAAAAAAAAGGCATGTCCAAAAGTACTCTTCCTGTCATCAATAATACCTACAAAATCACTATCAGTAAAACCAATCAAACTAAAATCGTTAGTTGTGGAATATAAAATTCCATATTCAGTAGTTCCTGCCACATATCTCAATATCCTTTTTCCAACTTGCCAATGTGAGTCTTTCGATGACTCCATGAATCTTGAGATTAAACTGACCCCATACATGATGTCTGGTCTTGTAGCTGTAAGATACATCAAACTACCAACTAGTCTTTTGAGTGTTGTAGAATCAACATTAGACCCTTGGTCTTCTTTGCTAAGTTTGGTCCCTGTAGCAACTGGTGTAGTTGCTGATTTGCAATTCAGCATCTTAAATCTCCTTAACACATCCTTTGCATATTTAGTTTGACAAATAAAAATTCCTTTCTCTGATTGTACAACTTCTATGCCCAAAAAATACTTCATTAATCCCAAATCTGTCATTTCAAATTCTTTCTTCATTGCTGATTTAAAAGTATCTACAGACAAATTTCTAGTGAAAATCAAATCATCAACATACAAACACACAATCAAAATCTGACCTTCTTTGTTGATTTTTGTGTACAAAGTAGGCTCACTATTGCTTCTGCTGAATCCATTGTTTGTCATATATGAATCAATCCTGCTATACCATGCTCTTGGTGCTTGCTTGAGACCATAAAGAGCATTCTTCAATCTGTAGACTTTTTCTTCAAGTCCTTGCACTTCATAACTTGTGGGCTGTTTCACATACACTTTTTCATCTAGAAAACCATTCAAGAAAGCTGATTTTACATCCATTTGATATACATACCAATTATTTTGAGCAGCTATTGATAAAACCATTCTAACAGTATCCAGTCTAGCAACTGGAGCAAATGTTTCATTATAGTTAATTCTATGTTCTTGTGCAAAACCTTTTGCTACTAACCTTGCCTTGTGCTTTTCAACATTTCCATCTGCATCAAATTTAGTCTTATAAACCCATTTGACTCCTATACAATCCTTACCTTCAGGTAGAATAGTTAGATCCCATGTTTGATTTCTTTCAATGGCATTCATCTCTTCGTCCATTGCTTTTATCCAATGTTCCTTATTAACTGCTTCTTCATAATACATAGGATCATGAGTGAAAAGAGAAAAATTTGAAACCAAATCTAATTTCTCTTCTTCTTGATTATAAATCTCATTCAAATTTCTCATTTTCTTACATTTCAATCTTGATCTTAAAGTAGCAAGAGTTGGATCTGATTCATCACTTACTTGTGAATTTGGAGTAGAGTGACATGCATGACTAGATGATTCACCTTGTTCAAACCTCCTAGGTGTTCTTATTGGAGTGCTTGCTCTTGCTTGTGGAGAGAATTGATCTCCTTGAAAATTTTGTTTTTCAGATTCTTCTTCATTTTGTGGAATTGGTGCTCCAATTGTGATGGTGCTACCATCCCATGCTTCTTCTTCCTTAAATTCAACATCTCTACTAATAATCACTTGCTTTAAAATAGGGTTATACAGCTTATAAGCCTTTGATTCTTCACTATAGCCAATAAAAATGCGTTTCTCACCTCTATCATCAAGTTTTCTTCTCAATTTAAATGGTATAAGAGAATATGCAATACAACCAAAAATTTTGAAACGATGTACACTATATTTCTTACCACTCCACGCTTCTTGTGGAATTTGATCTCTGACACTCTTTGTTGGGCTTCTATTCAGAATATACACTGCGCATGCTACTGCTTTTGCCCAATATTCATTTGACAAGTGTTTGGCTTTCAACATGCTTCTTTCCATCTCCACGATTGTTCTATTCTTTCTTGCTAGTACACCATTCTGCTGTGGTGTGTACCTTGTAGTCAATTGCCTTTTAATGCCATGATATTTGCAAAAATCTTGAAATTCATTAGATATATATTTACCTCCTCTATCTGATTTAAGTACCTTGATATAGCGGCCACTCTGCTTTTCAACCATTGCCTTGAATTCTTTAAACTTTCCAAAGGCTTCAGACTTATTTTTGAGAAAATAAATCTATGTCTTTCTGCTAAAGTCATCAATGAAGGTTAGAAAATAAATACTGCCTCCAAATGATGTAATTTGCATTGGTCCACATAAATCACTATGGACTAGCTCCAATATTACCTTTGCTCTATATGAGCCTCCTATTGGAAAGCTCTCTCTATGTTGTTTTGCCAGAATACAACTGTCACATGAACTTCTTGGCTGTTCTATTGGTGGTAAACCCTTCACCATATTTTTCTTCTGTAACAAATTTAAACCTCCAAAATGCAAATGTCTATACCTTAAGTTCCATAACTATGATTGATCTAGATGCATGGTTTTGAAGTGGGCTTCCTCTTCTCCTTGGATGCATTGAATTCAAAGAGGGAACATCCGATTCTTGGTCATCTCCACTTTTCCTATCAACCTGTCACTTGGAAACTTGTCTAGTATTGTGCAAACATTATCCATGAAGGATACTCTGTAACCTTTATGTACTAACTATCCAACACTCATAAGATTATGCTTTAGTCCAGGTACAAAATAAACATCAGGTATAAACCTTCTTTCGCTATTCTTTGCCAAAACATTTATTACTCCTTTACCCATTACATCCACTTGTATATCATTTCCTAATTTCACTTCAGATTTTACAGAATCATCAAGACTAGCAAAAAATTATTTATTCCCTATCATATGATTACTGCATCCACTATCTAAGAACCAAATATCTCTAGCTTTTTCTTGAGTAACATGACAAGTGAGAAATAAGCTTCCAGGATTAGAATTAGATTCACCTGGATTAGAACTAGATTCACCTGTGTAATTAGCATTCTTCTTGTCCACATATCCTTGTTTCCTTCTGCAGTCACTTGCATAATGTCTATATTTTTTATAGTAATAACATTGAATATTAGATTTATCAAACCTCTGTGAACTTTGCTGGAAGTGATTGTTGCCACGTCCTCTATTTCTGTAGTTTTGATTATTGTTTTCACTTCGATCTGGATTGTTCCTTCCATTTTTGCCTCTGCCTTTTCCTCTGCCAAATGATACTTGTGACTTGAAAGCATTCTCAAGAGAAGTATTGTTATTCCTATTCATTCTGGATTCATGTGTTAACAAAGAACCCATTAATTCATCTACTGATAACTGTTCTAAATCCTTGGTTTCCTCAATAGCTACAACTATTGCATCAAATTTACTGGGTAAACTCCTGAGTATTTTTTCTATAATCTTTTGATCCGTGATTGTTTCTCCATTAGATCTAATTTGATTCACTATATTCAACACTTGACCCATAAATTGGTCTATAGATTTTGATTCATTCATTTGCAAATTTTCAAAACTTCTCTTAAGAGATTGTAATTTAGCAATTTTTACCTTTGTATTACTTTTATAGGTAGTCTCCAAGATTTTCCATGCCTCTCTGGATCTCATTGCTACTGCAACTCTAGAAAAAATTGATTCATCCAATGCCTATTGAATTAGAAATAAGGCTTTTGCATGTTTTTTCCTGTTCTCTTTAAGCTCTTCCTTTTGTGCTCGAGTTAATGCCAGATGGGCTGCCTCATCCTGCGGTTCTACAAAACCACTTTCTACCAAATCCAAAACTTCTTGTGAGCAAAATAATGTTTTCATATTAATTGCCCAAAAATAATAATTTTTACCATTAAAAATGGGAATTTGAGGCTGAGAGATACTGTTGTTCACTGCCATGTCAATTGCTGAAGTGACTAAATTCTGGTTTGCTATTTCAGAACACAGTCACTGATGTCGGTTAATCTGCTGAGGTCGATCAGGTAAATGGTGCCGACATCAGTTGGGTCTGCTAAGGTCAGTTTGGGTTGTCAGTCGACGTCAGTTTGGTTGCCGATGTCGGTAGCTAAGCTTCTTGCTAGCTCTTCCTTCACGTGTTGGACTGTGACTGCTGCGCGCTTCTGCTGACTGCACACTTCTCCAATCTACGCTTCTCCTTACATAGCTTCCCTTGGCTTCTTTCCTTACCAGGCTCTGATACCAATTTGTAGAAATTAATGGAGCAGAAAAACAAGAACTGAAACAAGAAAACAAGAACAAAAATAAATTGCTACAACAATTCTTGAAAATAAGAATTTTATTGATCTTCTTTTTTCCTTGCTTACAATGCTATGCCCAAGGCGTCTTTAAATAGATTTGAATCCAAAAATAACTGAAACTAAACTAATTGCTTAACTGATCCTTAGCTAATCTTCTAACTGCTTAACTAGCTGATTGTTTCTACTTGAACTCACTGATCTCTAACTGTCAGTTAACTAACTGAATGTTAACTCCTGCATGTGGAGAAATTATCTTGAGTTTCTAACAGCTATAAGGTCTTGTTATTAAACGTTAAATTTATAGTTTTAATGTGTAAATTTGTTAGTGTGTTAGGCTAATCATCATCAGTGTTGTGAATATATTGTGAAGAGTTCTAATATAAATTTGTTATTGTGGTGTTTAGTTCATTGGGAATTAAATATTAGGTCTTTTTTTATAATTATTTACGAAGTTTAAATGTTTTTTATAATTAGTTTGTAGATCGTGTTATTTAGTTGTATAGTTTAAATAACATTACATTTATATGATTCAAGTCTAAGAGTTTATTGTGAGCATTTTTTTAATATTTTTAATTTTTTTAATAAATTAGCTCTATATATTATATGTCTAAATAAAACCAATATGTGTAGATTTTATGCACACATTGTTAAAATTATTTGGTGAGGATGTATTATTGGGAATCCCAATGTCTACTTAGGATTGTATATGTTTATTTTGTGAGGGTTGGGGGGCAGAAAAGGAGTTGGGGGGGAGGAGAAAAGGTATAATTTTTTTATTAAATACGACGTGTGTATCGACCTAATATATTGATCTAGGTAATGCTGGAGGTTTGAGGAAACAAAGAAAAGAGGTCAATTCAAACTCAAGTTTGTTCCTAACTCAAATGTTGTAGTCCATTGAACTGGAAAAATAATAATGTGCACAAATGACTACATACCTTGAATAGTTGTTAATCATCAGTGGTGGTGGTTATGTACTATGATTGTAGAGGATTGAAAAATCACACCAAATAGACTAAATATAAGAATGGTTTTGACTGGCACTGGTGACCATTTATGTTATTCAAAATCTGGTTGCAACGATGAAGTATAGTGGACATAAATGAGACATCTTCTTGGGGATGCTTATGCCTAATCTCAAGGGCACAACACATTGCCATCACTGCCGCCATCACTCATCAATTCCTTGAAAATAGGTTTTTGATAAGAGCTCAGAGAAAGAAATAAGGAGATGGTTACTTGTAGAATATCGAAGAAGCTGTGATGATTTCCTCCATGCTACAGTTGTAGATGGTTACTTGTAGAATATCGAAGAAGCTGTGATGATTTCCTCCATGCTACAACTGTAGATGGTGATTCAACAAAACTGCAGCTTCTACTAATCAATCCTTATTTCAAAATGAAAATGTGGTAAGTGCAAGAAAACCCATGTAATAGATATTATAATAAAATATCTACTACCAACTAATAAATGCATAAATGTCATAAAAAATTCAAAACTTTGATTTAAAATAAATATAATAAGATATAAACAAATAAAGTTTTATAGCTCTACTAATATAAAATCGTGATACAATATGGGAATCAATTTTGTACCAATCATTATATATATATATATATATATATATATATATATATTACATTAATTGATATTACGATATAATATTAGATTAGCAAGATTATTTTTCGTATTGTTAGAACATATTCTCTTTTCAATCATAAGATGTGGGTACCCTTTAATGCATGAGAATTAATCTGAACAACTTTACTTGCCACCTAGAACTGATTGTCAGTCAACCACTTTTCCTCTCAACTAACGACTCCACCACAACATTCATATTGCATCACCAATGATGCTCCGTTATGCACCCACATGGCATGCACTTTGCAAAATCTTTAGTACTCATTTCAACTACAACGAAAGCAATAAATTAGACTTCATAGCTCAATGTATTTACCCCACATTAGTGACATTGCATTGATGATTCAATTCACACATCAAACGCGAAATCCTTATGTAATAAAATAAAAAATAGTCAATAAAATATGTAACCACCATGCAAGCTATAAACCTCTTTATAGTGGGTGGAGTTCATGTAAATTCAACAATTACCTTGATGTTGGGGTGGGTAAATGATATGGGTTCTTTGGTAAACAATATCACTTGAAATACACAATGCTAATAGATTAACACCTAGAGCATACAAAAACACCATAATCAAATCATTGGAAGAAATGACAAGGCCATACAAAACGTATAGGTCATTTTCTGTAGTCAAGGGTGGACGAGGACATCATGAGAGTCAATTTAATTGTGACAGGGCTCCACATCTCATGTGCAACTCAAATCAATGATGCAATGTTGTTGATCATGGGACAAGACAATGAGGTCTCAGAGTCTATCTTGTAGCTCCCATGTCACGAGACGTAATTTGATTGCAACAAGGATCCATATCTAATGTGTCACTCAAACCTGTATTTACCTTTGAACACTTTACAAGAATGAAAGAAAGTAAATATGTAAATCTTCGAAAACTAGAGAAAAAGATATTGATAGAACTACCTCTTCCACACCATTCATAAGGACTCGAGCTTTGTAATCAATATTGTATACAATCAAAACAAAATGAGAGAGATATTTGTAACTATTGTTAAATACAATACATTTTAAAGCTTCAACAATTTCATTATTAGTATATATTATAAACGCTGATATAATATTAAAATATAAATTTTATAATCTAATATTTATATAAATTATATAATATATATGATAATAAATTTTCAATGTATATAAAAATATAAAAAATATTATACAATATTTTTACAAATCTGATTAAAGAAATTGATAATTGAATTACATGATTTACAAAATAATGAACAACTACAAACATTTAATAAAATTAAAAATTAAAATTAAAATACTTTATTGTTATAACAAACGTAAAATGAACTACTTTTATTTAACCTCAGAGTTTTCTTGCACCATGGGAGTAACTCCTAGTATATAGTCACTCTCACCCATCATTAATTTTAATTTTGTTGATTGAATGGCTACCATTTTCCTCCCGAAAAATCATTTTATAGATTGACCTGTTGAAAAAACCAATGTTGCAGTTTGAATTTTTATAAAATATGAAAAATATTTAAAAATCTATGAATTTATAGAGAACGTTAAAAGTAGAGATAGCTAAATGGCCATGTTATAATGTAGACGGAATCAACTTTTGGTTTGAGAGGCAGAGCCCACGATGTCTGAAATGCCTCCCTCGAAAGGAATCTCTCGACAAAACATAGGGGGATGGACTCAGGAGTCGTTACGTTTTTTCTTTCCCTACACCTATTTCTTGAATTCTTCTTTGCCTTGTTTCATAAGACGTCCTCTCTGAACTTTTTGTATAATGGCCGACAATGCGATGTTACGTTCGGGGAAACTTTGTGGAAGATTCACGCGGCTAATAAATCAATACAGAAAACAGTATCCCGCTCGTCTATATATTTGCAAAACCAGGAAACCAAAATGCAAAACATCCCGTGCTTCTGCAGTGCTACCTCATCTAGCAAATATAGCCAATCTATTTTTCTAATGATTTAAAAATTAATAAAATTATTTTATCTATACTCTTGTCAAAAATTTAATGATAATAGATAATCAGGTGTTATTTCTCTTTGATTAAAAAAATAAAATTATTTACAATGATTTCATTTTATTTTGCATTAAATTTAAAAAGAATCAGATTCAAATTTTAAATGTTCATGTGTTATGTGATTAACTTATTATTGTAAATGCATTAACGTTTAAAAAAATGTGATAGTTCTAATTTATACTATTATTATTATTGGAGCACATTAATTAAATTGAATTCTAAAGATATACGATAGTTACAATGATAAGGTGGCCAGTAGAAGATCATGGCCTAGTTTCACGCTAGTCAAAAGCGACTAGCTTACATTAGCAAATTTATCAGATAATGCACGCTAGCAAGAGACCCAATCTATTCAAAAAAACAAGAAAAAGGTAAAAAACTAGGCACAATTTTTTACCCCAAAATGACATGGTGGTAGATCATCCTTATGTAGCTAGGCAGTCCATGAAGAAGGCTCAGAAGAAGAAGGATCTAGTGCCACATAGCTACCCTGAGTAGGATCTAGGTGAACAAAAGATATAGTAATACCCTATACAAGAGGTGGTTGAACAACACTACTCACTAGATCATTCCTCTCCACAAGCAAACTCTATAAGGATGGACCAACAATAGACTTCTCGTATGGCAGAAATAATATCCACGCCCTCGATGGGAAGAATTAGTGGAGAAGTTGTGATTGTGTGAACAACTTCGCCAGAATGAAGTGCATGGGAGTAGATTTGTGTATTAGATGGTCTGGTTGGACATGGCTCATGGTGCATGGAGAAATCCCCCTAGTGGTTGATTAACTCTTGAAAGTATTGGAATTCTAAAACTATCTTTTCTACTGGTTCTTATATCTGCATAAAAACTAAAGAGACAATAACCACCCTATCATTTATAGAAAAAGAGAAAAGATGCCACTTCATTAGTAAACAAATTTAAGTTTACAACTTTACATAATTAAAATAATTTGATCTCCCTAAAGAAAATTCCATAGAAAAGCAATATATGCAAGCCATTGGGCATTATCCGCAAAGAAGGCCATTCACCAAGAAAAGGTTTCTAGGTGAAAGCGCTGAAAGCATTGTGGATCCTATGCCAACATTATTGGGTTTGGGGCAAGTCCAAAAGAGATGCTTGAAGGACTTTAGTCTAGGTCAAGTAGGACACTTGGGTTGAGCAATCCTAATATTAAGGAGACACTCCCTGAGAGGAATGCCTTGGTAGAGCAGGAACGAAAGAAAGTGAGTGATCTTTTGTTGAAGATTCTCATCCCATATTATCTTAAGTATTGCAAGTCATGTATTGGGTTAGGAATTCAAATTCCATGACATATTTAATTTATCCAACGTTGGAGAGAAATGTCTAGTGACTTGTTATAGGAGGCTTGGAGAATAATTCTTGAACTGAATATCATAGTTTTATCTCTAGTATTTCCACTAAGTGTTTCTAGACTGTAACCCCATTTTTGTAACATGACATTAGACATCATTTCTTAGATGCATAGAATGGAAGGTAATTCATTCGATTAATTTGTATTTTTATATTAACAAAGGTCAAATAGTGCAATTATGATAGAGAATTAAATCTTTAAATTTATGTTCATACCTTTTCTAAAGGGCCTTAAAGCTTTTATACTTGGAGATTTTGTTAAAAAAGATTGGAATTGGTCATAATAGGAGACCACCACATGTTATGGTCATTAAAGCACAAGCCATTTTGAAAAGCATCACCAACCCATTTGAGATATGGTTTGGCAATATCAAAAATTTTCAAATGTTTTTAACCACAAAAATATCCCTCAATTTTGATGGGAGGAGTGGTAACGATTAAGGTGTGAAACCCAATATTTTTGAAAAGAACTTCACCATATGATGAGACAAGGTAATGGAGTGTCACATGAGAATTTTCCAAGCCTCATTGCCTTTGATTGATCCAACCACCACAATAACACACAGTAATATATTATATCTATATGTCCATAATTTGTGTACCACCTTTATCATGAGGAAGACAACAAATATCCCAAGAAAATATATGCTAGCCACAATTTTGTTTAACATTAGCCCATAGAAAATCCTTATGAGCTTTGGATGACTTGTTGTATGAGGCTTTAGAGGTATCCCAACATGACAATTAGTGAACATGGGTGGTAATATGAATCTTACAATAAACCTAAAATTTGTTAGCAAATGATATAGGTTTTATGATCTAACACTCCACCTTTTTCTCCACTCTATCAATGACATATTGCCACAGTTATAAGGGAGAACTATGAAAAGAAAATGGGATGCCAATAAATATAATTAATCACCTTTATCGATCCACTTCCAATTATATTGCTTAAGACATTCTAGCATAGGAAGCATGTCTTATCTGAAGCATTAGGATCTAGCCCATTATAGACTAAAGCCTAAGTCTTTATATAAAATACCAAGGTAGTTCAACACCTCTTTAAGGTTTAAGTGCATGGAGTTGGGGGATAGTTATTTGGACATATACCATAACACGTACACATTATAGACATTACGTGTATGTGTAATGTCGATAATGTGTACGCATTATTTCAAACTAGGCTTAGTAATGATGAACCTAAATACATACATGTTATAATGCATAACACATACACATTCTATTTAGTGAACATAATATGTATGCATCACCTTCACATTGGACAAAAAAGGTAGGAAAGATCTATTGGAAAAGATAGATGGTTTACTAATGTAACAATATTGTATATAATTATTATTAATCCTAGGTGTCTAGCATAGGTACACATACACATTCTATTTAGTGAACATAACACGTACGCATTACCTTCACATTGCACAAAAAAGTAAGAAAGATTTATTGGAAAAGATAGATGGTTTACTAATGTAACAATATTGTATATAATTATTATTAATCCTAAGTGTCTAGCATAGGTGTCTTGTTTTTGTATTATTCAATAAGTTCTCCATTCTCGTAGGAATAGGAAGAGTCACATTGGGAATGTGAAGTGAACAGCCTTCTTAGCTTATTTAATGTAATGTTTGCTCTTCTTTTCAATTGGATTGTGAAATAGATTTTCACGTGCATTTCGGATATTGGAAGGGGCATATGGTTTAATAAAAAAAATTAAGTATAAACTTATAATTTAAATTTATTTTAGTGAATATAATAAATTAGGGTCACTCTTTATCTGATAGAGTTGATCTCACAAATGCACACCTTAAAATGTGGAACATAGTTTTTAAAAATATACTCTGGCTAGCACATAGGTATTTTTAGGGTTTCAGTATTAAACCTAGGTATTTTAGGTCATAAATTTTACAATTGATGTTTATTTTAGGTAATCATCTATTCATTTTCAATTTTTTATGCCTTATGGATTACTTGCTGAAATTCCTATGAGTCTTAGGTTTGTTAAAATTGAAGTTTTCAAACCACTCACTTTAAACTTAATCCAAAGTGGTGTGATTTGGGAAACATAGGTCATATTGATGACCTACATACATCAAACAATCACTTTGCATTAGTTTCACTTGTTCATTATCCGTCCCTCATCCCTAATCACTTCCTCCTCATCTCTCATCACCTCTAATCACTTTCTCGTCATTCCTCTTTGTCCATAATCACTCTTTCATTGATCTACACTATGCTTGATAATCTCAAATCACTCTCTCATCATCTGTAATCACTCCTTCATTGACTCTCACCACCCCTCATCATCCATAATCACTCCATTATCCCTATTCATCCCTAATCATCCCCTCCTCATCCCTAATAATTCCTAATCACTCCCTCCTCATCCCTCCTCATCCCAAATCACTCCTTCATTGACCCTCACCATCCCTCATCATCCCTAATCAGTCCCTCATCATCCCTAATTACTCACTCATTGATCATCATTGTCCCTCATCATACCTAATCACTCCCCCTTGTACCTCATAATCCTTAATCATACCCTCCCCATTCTCATTGATTATCACCATACCTCATTATCTCTAATCATTCCCTCATTGACCGTCACGATCCATAATGATTCCCTCATCATTCATCATCATGATTACAAAATTATTTATCTCCCCTCATCATCCATAATCAATTCCTCATCATCTTAGAGAGCTAAGGTTGGTGTTAAACCTGGGATCTCTAGGAATGTATTCCTGTGCCACATCATCATGCCTATTGGAACTCGTACATTATTTTATTATGCAAACCAAAAAATATTTACCTCATCCTCATAGCTCTTTAACTACTCCATCTCATTGCAATATAACCATGTAGGAATGATGCTTTCACATCCCATTGCTCCAAGCAACAATAAGTGCATACCATAATCTGATAGTAGTTATCAATAGGAGAGAAAAGATCATAGAACTCAACACATGAATCCTCAATATGTAGCATATAGCTACCCAACAAGATCAACATGGTACCCATCCACAATTCTTGAGAAGTATTCATGATACTCAGTGCATCACTGCACCTACTCAATTTTTTATCCCCAAAGATATAGTCAAGCTACATCCTACTATACTGCATGTTAAACACACAACCTTCTCCTTCCACAAAACCTCAAGTCTCTAATTTTTCTCCATTCATGTTGAACTACTTCAAACAATAGGAGATTAAAACTCATAGAAGTCAACACCTGACTTCTATATGTAGAAAATCACTACCCATGCTCAGCATAGTACCCATCCATAGTTCTTGGGAAGTTGTTGAACTAATGAGTGCATCACTACACCTACCAAGTTTTCAAGCCCATAGAAAAACTACATCCTAATCTATCGCATGTCAATCCAACTCATGTGTAGAGTTACTCTAAGCATCCTCTACTTGGCTACTCACATCAACTACATCGTAACCTTCCTTGCTACTCACTTTTACTACACCTCAACCATTGAGCACTTTACTCAATGCATCTCTGAGTCTTCAAAAGATTCAACACTAGCTCTTTTCTTCCACAGAACCTCAGGTCTCAAATTGTTCTTCTCCATCCATAAACTACTCTATCAAGTATAGATTTAGGTTTTTGGTACCTCCTCCTCTAAATGGAATTTCAACATCATCTCAGCTAACACATTGTGTTATAAAGATCCCAAAACTTATATCCCTTCACCAATCGAGAAACCCAACAAGGTAACTTCCATGTCATCATCCTCCATCTACACCAATGAAAACTAGCTTGCTCCACCACAATCTATAGAGCTGATTCTTCAATAGGAACACTATGTTGGTGCTGATCTATCTGGTAAATATTTTTCAACTTCTCCTCCATTATCCACATTCCACCAAGAGAGAAATAACTGCCATGCAATTTTTTTTTGTTAATATCTTGGTCTCTCCACCTATAGCTTCCACTTGCACAAAACCAACCAACAACCATGGATTTGATACCACTTTTTAGTAGCCACAGGGTTGAACCCAAATATGATAGCAGTTTTTAGGATTAAAAAAGGCCTAATACTAAAACATGTACAATAATTAATGAATAAATAAAATAAGCTATAGTAAAAGACAAAATAGGAGAGAAACCACATTACATAAAATATACGTAGAAACCCTACTAAACTAGCTAAGAATAAACCACAGGGCAAAGGCAACATCTAATATTCATATTCATCATCAAAAATCCCTCTACAATATCATATCATCTCAACAACTCCTTTTTAGTGCTTACAAGCCCTTAGGTGAACCAAGCTTGAAACCAAGCCTTACAGGCATCAACCTCCAACCTGCAACATGTAACTCCATTATGATGCTAACACCATAGTATCTAAGGAGATATCTAATGCATCAACCTCCATCTCCATGAACTAAATTAACAAGCCTCTAAGCTCCAATTAGGTGAGCTAAGCTAACATAGCCTTTTAAGTTCTAATGTCTAACCTCAAGGATATCCATGGTTCAACAAACTAGGTGAGCCATGCTCTCATCTAAGCCTTACAGGCTCTAACCACATAAACATGAATGATGCTTACAACCCAAACATCTAGGTGAGTTAAGCTCCCATGACCTCCAAACTCTAACTTGCAACAATGATCCAAGAATAGATAGTCCCCAATTGGCTTCTCACTAAATACAAAGAGAAAACAATGCTTTATAACATTTTACATAAGAAAGAGAGAGAGTGAGAAACTTCATGGTGACCCCTTAGAAATTCGACCCACACATGAGTGGGTAAACTATTGAACAATAGGAACAATTATCTCCCCATATGACAAGGTCTCCCAAATGTGCCTTGGTCTCTCACATGTGCCAATGTCTCTCACATGTGCCAAAGATCTCTCATATATGCCAAAGGTCTCCAACATGTGCCTTGGTCTCCCACATGTGCCAAAGGTCTCCCACATGTTCCAAATGCCTCCCACATGTGTTTTAGTCTCCCAATTATGCCAAAGATCTCCCACATGTGCCAAATGTGTCATCATATTTACAACTTGGAAGATCCTCCATGGTCCATTCCATATCACCTTCCTGCCACATCAACTAGGATCCACCTCACCTGCCCAGCCACTAGTTCCACTTCATCCATGAATAGTGACTCATGAACAGTGACCCATGAGTAGTGACACATGAATAGTGACCTATGAATAGTGTCTTCACATCCAACATTGACCATATAACAATCCCAATCCTAGAGTTGAGAATCTAAATTTGTATCTATATAAATAGGGGTAACTGGAGACTAGTTGAGAATTCCAATCCTAACCCCATATTTGACTTCTCATTTTCTCTAAATGTCATTAAGAGTATGCCCATAATAGACAAGATTATCAAATAGATTTATAGGAGGTCACAAATCTGATAGAGTGTGTTCTAATTCAATAGTTAATAGAGTCTATTTCCTAACCTGAATTTATCTATACCCAACCTGATTTATACCCAATGTGATATATGAAGGTAATGAAGTACATATGCATTAATCCAATGTGTCAAGGAGGGGCTACTTAGAGCTTGGGCATGGCCCTATGGGCCCTCAAGGCCAAACATGGGCCCTATCATACTATGAGTATGCCTCGATCCCTAATAAAATATGTGAAAGAATAGCATATGAATGGGGGGCACATCATAGATATATCTAGGTCACCATTCTGAAGACCCTACCCTGATCTCAAGCTTTCCATACCCAAAATAAGGCAATGGAAGCTTTCTCTACCCAATTCGTCTATTCCAAGGAGTAAGAAAAGGGAAGCTTGCATTTGTGATATGTATCTCTTCTTCACACCTAATATCTTTTTTGATCCCTAATCACTCCCTCCAATACCTTTATGGTTGTTGTAGTGACTTCATACTTATGCATGATCATCCATAGTCACTCATTTCTATATATAGGTTAGATTTCCCCCTCTCCTTTCAAGACATGGCTCAGTCAAGCCCGCCCCGCCCCACCCCCCGCCAATCTGAATCCTATGTTTTAGTGTTAATTCAATGGAAAGGAATTGAATGAATAAGTCTTGCAGACTTATTTAGAGAAGATCACTCAAGTAGGTAAAATAGGTAGGGCATACTCAATGATATAAATCTATTACATACATAACATGATTTAAAACTTCCTTTCTCATTCTATCTATCAAGAAGCAAAATTACTTTTCCAATAACATAAGATAAGTATATAGGGCATAACTAAGTAGGTAAGGAAAG
>JARHVA010001492.1:787500-867500 GCA_037957365.1 Torreya grandis | reverse complement strand
GCATGTTCAGAAGTACTCTTCCTGTCATCAATGCTACTTGGAAAATCACTATCAGTATAACCAATCAAACCAAAATCATTAGTTGTGGAATATAAAATTTCATATTTTGTTGTTCCTGCCACATATCTCAATATCCTCTTTCCAACTTGCCAATGTGAGTCTTTTGGTGACTCCATGAATCTAGAGATTAAACTGACCCCATACATGATATCTAGTCTTGTAGTTGTAAGATACATCAAACTGCCAACTAGTCTTTTGAATGTTGTAGAATCAACATTAGACCCTTTGTCTTCTTTGCTAATTTTGGTCCCTGTAGCAACTGGTGTAGGTGCTGATTTACAATTCAACATCTTAAACCTCCTTAACACATCATTTGCATATTTAGTTTGACAAATAAATATTCCCTTCTCTGATTGTACAACTTCTATTCCCAAAAAGTACTTCATTAATCTCAAATCTATCATTTCAAATTCTTTCTTCATTGCTGATTTAAATGTGTCTACAGACAAATTTTTAGTGAAAATTAAATCATCAACATACAAACACACAATCAAAATCTGACCTTTGTTGATTTTTGTGTACAATGTAGGCTCACTATTGCTTCTGCTGAATCCATTATTTGTCATGTATGAATCAATCCTGATATACCATGCTCTTTGTGCTTGCTTGAGACCATAGAGGGCCTTCTTCAATTTTTAGACTTTTTCTTCATGTCCATGCACTTCATAACCTGCTGGTTGTTTCACATACACTTCTTCATCTAGGAAACCATTCAAGAAAGCTGATTTGACATCCATTTGATATACATACCAATTATTTTGTGCAACTATTGCTAAAACCATTCTAATAGTATCAAGTCTAGTAACTGGAGCAAACGTTTCATTATAATCAATTCCATGTTCTTGTGCAAAACCTTTTGCTACTAACCTTGCCTTGTGTTTTTCAACATTTCCTTCTGCATCAAATTTGGTCTTATAAACCCATTTGACTCCTATGCAATCCTTACCTTCAGGTAAATTAATTAGATCCCATGTTTGATTTCTCTCAATGGCATTCATCTCTTCATCCATTGCTTTTATCCAATGTTCCTCATTAACTGCTTCTTCATAATACATAAGATCATGAGAGAAAAGAGCAAAATTTGAACATAAATCTAACTTCTCTTCTTCTTGATTATAAATCTCATTCAACTTTCTCATTTTCTTACCTTTAAATCTTGATCTTAAAGTGGCAAGAGTTGGATCTGATTCATCACTTACTTGTGAATTTGGAGTAGGATGACATGCATGACCAGATGATTCACCTTGTGCTAAGCTTTTAGGTGTTCTTATTGGAGTGCTTGTTCTTGCTTGTGGAGAGGATTGATCACCTTAAAAATTTTGTTCTTTAGATTCTTCTTCATTTTGGGGAATTGGTGCTCCAATTATGATGGTTTTATCAATGCTACCATCCCATGCTTCTTCTTCCTTAAATTCCACATCTCTACCAATAATTACTTTCTTTGAAATGGGGTTATACAAATTATAAGCCTTTGATTCTTCATTATAGCCAATAAAAATGATTCTCACCTCTATCATCAAGTTTTCTTCTCAATTTAGATATTATAAGAGAATATGCAATACAACCAAAAATTCTGAAATGATGTACACTATGCTTCTTACCACTCCAAGCTTCTTGTGAAATTTGATTTCTGACACTCTTTGTTGGGCTTTTATTCAGAATATATACTGCACATGCTACTGCTTCTGCCCAATATTCATTTGACAAATGTTTAGCCTTCAACATGCTTCTAGCCATCTCCATGATTGTTCTATTCTTTCTTTCTGCTACACCATTTTGTTGTGGTGTGTACCTTGTAGTCAGTTTCCTTTTAATGCCATGATATCTGCAAAAATCTTGAAATTCATTAGACATATATTCACCTCCTCTATCTGATCTAAGTACCTTGATGTAAAGGCCACTTTGCTTTTCAACCATAGCTTTGAATTCTTTAAATTTTCCAAAGGCTTCAGACTTATTTTTGAGAAAATATATCCATGTCTTTCTGCTAAAGTCATCAATGAAGGTTAGAAAATAAGAACTACCTCGAAATGATGGAATTTGCATTGGTCCACATAAATCACTATGGACTAGCTTTAATATTACCTTTGCTCTATATGAGGCTCCTACTGGAAAGCTCTCTCTATGCTATTTTGTCAGAATGCAACTTTCACATGAACTTCTTGGCTGTTCTATTGGTGGTAATCCCTTCACCATATTTTTCTTTTGTAATAAAATCAAACCTCCAAAATGTAAATGTCCATACCTTAAGTGCCATAGCCATGATTGGTCTAGATGCATGGTTTTGAAGTGGGCTTCCTCTTCTCCTTTGATGCACTGAATTCGAAGAGGGAACATCTGATTCTTGGTCATCTCCACTTTTCCTATCAACTTGCCATTTAAAAATTTGTCTATTATTGTGCAAACATTATCCATAAAAGATACTCTGTAACCTTTCTGTACTAACTATCCAACACTCATAAGATTATGCTTTAGTCTGGGTACAAAATAAACATCAAGAATAAACCTTCTTTCACCATTTTTGCCAAAACATTTATTACTCCTTTACCCATTACATCCACTTTGTTATCATTTCCTAATTTCACTTCAGATTTTACAGAATCATCAAGACTAGCAAAGAATTCTTTATTCCCTGTCATATGGTTATTGCATTCACTATCTAAGAACCAAATATCTCTAGCATTTTCTTGAGCAACATGACAAGTGAAAAATAAGCTTCCAGAATTAGAACTAGATTTATTTGTGTAATTAGCATTGTGCTTGTCCACATCTCCTTGTTTTTTTTTTGCATTCACTTGCATAATGTCCATATTTTTTGCAGTAATAACATTGAATGTTAGATTTATCAAACTTCTGTGAATTTTGTTGAAAGTGATTGTTGCCACGTCCTCTATTGTTGTAGTTTTGATTATTGTTTTCACCTTGATCTGGATTGTTCCTTTCATTTCTTCCTTTGCCTCTTCCTCTGAAGTTTGACCATCCTCTTCCTTTTCCTCTGCCGAATGATACTTGAGACTTGAAAGCATTCTCAAAAGAGGTATTATTATTCCTATTCATTCTGGATTCATGTGTTAACAAAGATCCCATTAATTCATCTACTGATAACTATTTCAAATCCTTGGTTTCCTCAATAGCTACAACTATTGCATCAAATTTGCTGGGTAAAATCTTGAGTATTTTTTCTATGATCTTCTGATCTGTTATTATTTCTCCATTAGATCTAATTTGATTCACAATATTCAATACTTGAACCATAAACTGGTCTATAGCCTCTGAATCATTCATTTGCAAATTTTCAAAATTTCTCCTAAGAGATTGTAATTTAGCTATTTTCACCTTTGTATTACCTTTATAGGTAGTCTCCAAGGCTTTCCATGCCGACTTGGATCTCGTTGCTGTTGCAACTCTAGAAAAAATAGATTCATCCATTGCCTGTTGGATTAGGAATAGAGCTTTTGCATCCTTTTTCTTGTTCTCTTTCAGCTCTTCCTTTTGTGCTCGAGTTAATACCTGATGGGAAACCTCATCCTGTGGTTCTACAAAGCCATTTTCTACCAAATCCCAAACATCTTGTGAGCAAAACAATGTTCTCATTTTAATTGCCCAAAAATCATAATTCTTACCATTGAAAACAGGAATATGGAGCTAAGAAATACTATTGTTTGTGGCCATGTCTCAAGCTTGCACAGTCGGAGATTCAAACTGTGGAGGAGAGGCGTACGATTTCTTCTTTTCCTTCTGGTCTGCTATTTCAAACTGTTGTAACGCTCGCTGTAGATTTCTATCAGGGCTCTTCGTATGCTTCTAGGAATTCTACGGCTTCCCAAATCGCTGCCCTCCTTCACTCTCTTCTTCGCTGTCCTTTCTTTATTTCTATTTTGTTGTTCTTTACCTTTGCGTCGATCTATGTATTTCGCTGTCCTTTTTTTTTTAATTGCCATACTCTTTTTTTTTTTTTTTTTGGTGAAAGAAATATTAGATTACTGCTAATAACAGAGCAAAAAATAAAGAATTCAATAAAGAAAATAACACAGGGGTATTCCAACAAACCTGCGCTCTGCGCTTTTCTTCTTTCTCAAACAGCTCCCAAGCTGCGCTTCTGCCACGATCTTGTGGCTCTGATACCAATTTGAGAGAGAAAACAGAGCATTAAAAAGATATAACAAAAAAAATAACAAATGCCCAGATTGCTACGGCAATCAAGAAGTTTCTTTTAATCTTATTATTCTGCTTGAAACTGCGAACAGCCGTTACATTAAATAGAATTTGAAAACAAATTTAACTGAAAAATAAAATAGAGATTAACTAGTGCGGACCTAGCTAAAACTGAAGGATAAACAAAAATGTAACTGCTGTTATGCATGCCAGAAATTTAACTGCTGTTATGCATGCAAAGGAGAAGACTGAGACTGCGTGCATGATGTGCATGAGGGAGTCGAACAGCTGCTTGGAGAAATTATCTCCAATTTCTAACATCTATTGTAGGTAAATCTATTTGGATGACCATTGATCTCTATACCTGCCAAGTTTAATGGAAAATCAATGAAGTCTGCATACATTATGACATAATCAATACACGACATTTATTATCTTGTTGTAGCTCACTTAAATGGAAGAAAAGCTGCAGTGAATTTTATGTAATTAACTTCTATACTTTATAGATACAAATTTGTATATTTAATTAGAAGAGAATTTAATATAACTCAAGGCTAAGAGGGAAGTAAGGAAATTGCCAATGCAAGAGTGGCATGGTACAATAGACATAAGGGATAGTAGTATACAGATTTGGCCCTTCCAAAAGAAAATAATTAGTATGACTAGTTGTCAAACCTCTCCTCTTTCTTTATCTTAAATTGCGTAGAAGCTATTGAAGCTTTTGTCATACGTTTCCGGTGAGCTAATTCATTCACCTTCTCCCAAAAAAGAAACAAAATATGAGACTAATTGTCTACTAAGAACACTGAGAGTTACTCCCAGGCCCACCACAATAAAAATGGTTACCCCAATTACTATTAAAGGTGCTTTGTATGTTGTAGCAGTTGCTATGCTCGGCTAAAGTATTGTATGTGGTAGCAGTTGCTATTATGGTATGAAAAATTGATCTAAAAATTGTTTACTCCATTTTATCCAAAAATAATCCAACCTAAAATAAGTTGGGTGTTGAAATTTAGTACCAGCATAAGTGGAAGCCTCTTGTATTACTTGAGGGAGATCATAGTTAGAACATTTGATAGTGGGGAAGGAATGAGAAATGCTAGAGCTAATGGATCCGTCTCCCCCACCCACGACCACTAGAGACATGAATCCTAGCTTACTGAACCCATCGCCATAAGCTGATAATATGTGTTGCATCAAAATCTTGGAATATGAAGACACTGCGTTGTTGAACAACATGCCGAATTTGGACACTGAGAGTTACTCCTTGGTCCACCAAAATAAAAATGATTGCCCCATTTACTATTATAGGTGCTTTGTTGTTTTAACAGTTGCTATGCTCTGCTAAAGTATCCATGGAATCAACAGCTCTTAAGTTGTTAGCAACATCCACTATCTCTAAATTCTGAAAGTAACTTGCTCTACTAAATCCTTCTTGTGCAAAGTGATATAGATCATCTCCATCAGTTGGAAACTTTGTCATTCACAGAAATGCTGAGTCCTGACAATTTGGTAATTGTTACCACCAGTGAAGAGAGGGTGTTAACTCGTGCCAAAATAACTGTTCATTATACCATGAAAGCGTTGGATGTGCCTCGTCCCACAGACCTTTTCTGTTGGCACGCTCTCCTTCAACCGTATCCAGATATCGGATACCAGGATTTGGTTGCAAGCTTTGTGAAGTTTTGTGGAGGTTTACTGGTCTCTCTCAAAGTTTTGGGCGCCCATGTTCGTGGCAGCAATGACAGGAATTACTGGCGGTTAGAATTGGACAGAGTTGAAAAGACCCTGCCTCAGGATATAATCCAAAGGCTTAAGATCAGCGTTGACAGTCTGGACGGTGATGAAAAACAGATTTTTATGGATATAGCCTGTTTTTTTATAGGTGAAATAAAGATATGGCTATAAAAATATGGAAGGGTTCGGGATGAAGTGCTGAGCACGCACTTCAAACCCTAAGAGATAAAAGTCTGGTTGAAGTGGTTGAAATTCAAACCCTAAGAGATAAAAGTATGGTTGAAGGATAGTACGGAGGAGGAATGATTCTGTTCATGAAATTGTATTTAGAATGCACGATCACCTCCGCGATCTTGGGAGACTAGTGGCAGAACAATCGAGCGTAGTCTTTTGGAAGTCTCAATAAACTGTTTTGTAACTGTCATTCAGTGTGAGAAATAATATGAGATTTCAATTCTGAGGTGTTCACTGGATTGATCAATGAGTGTTTTGTGGCTTCTTTAAGGTCTGTAAGAATTATTATTTATTATTTATTTCTTATTTCTATTGTTATGATTATTTGAATTCAATTATTTGGTTAAGGGGATAGGATTGTTTCAGAATCTACATTTGGTATCAGAGCATGTATTTTCTTTTGGTTTAAAAAATTTAGTGGTTGAAATTTTGCTAAAAGTTTATCATATCAAATTATAATTCCTTGTCCATTCCAGAATTTGATAGAAATGAGTATGATTATTGGTACATCAAAATGATGACTTTTTTGATAGGAAAAGATTTGTGAGAGATTGTTGAATTAGGTTATGCAGAGCCAGCTGATTGAAATGCTCTCATAGCCAATGATAAAATAGCTAAGAAGGAGGCTAAGAAGAAGAATGTTCAAGCCTTATTTCATATTCAAATAGCTCTAGATAAGAGCTTATTTTCAAGAATTGCAGGAGCAAAGATAGCAGAGGATGCTTGGAAGACTCTAAAAGAAGCTTACCAAGGTAGTGATCAAGTCAAAGTTGTCAAGTTACAAACATTAAGAGAGAATTCAAGAATTTGAAGATGCAAGAAGCTGAAAGTGTGAGTACGTATTGTGTCAGAGTAAAAGATGTGGTCAATAAGATGGCTATACTTGGTGAAATTGTGAACAATGAGGTTGTGATCAAAAAGGTGTTGAGGACTTTCACACCAAGGTGGAACCATGTTGCCATAATCATAGAAGAAAGCAAGAATTTGTCTACCCTTCAATTTGATCACCTAGTTGAATCTTTGATGTCTCATGAAGAAAGATTGAGAGATTCATTTGGAGACAGTGATGAGAAAGATTTTTCCTCCAATGTACAAATCACAAAGAATGAAGATGCCAAATGTAGCACCAAAAGAAATCAAGGCCAAGGTTAAGGTCAAAATCAGAATTATTTAAGAGGAAATAAACACAGAGGTGGTTCACAAGGAAGATGTGGTTTTAGAGGAAGAGGTAAAGACCGATTTGATAAAAAGAAATGTCCAATGTTACCATTGTAATAGGTATGACCACTTTGAAATGGATTTTAGATTAAAAGAAACTAAAATTTTTCATTATGCTCAAGAAGGTGATGAGAATCCTCTAGATCATTTATTTTTATCCTATGTCAAAGCTGAAAATAATAGTAAAAATGTTTGGTATTTAGATTATAGATGTTCTAACCATATGTCAGGAAATGAGAAGTTATTTTCAACAATGGATAAAATTTTCAAATCCGAGATCCAATTTAGAGATGACAAATCATTGGAGGTTGCTGTAAAAGGAGTTATGAAAATCCATACAAAAGAAGGTATGAAGAGTGTTAAAGACATTTATTACACTCCACCATTAAAGCATAATTTGTTGAGTGTTGGACAATTGTGTGAGAAGAATTATAAAGTTATATTTAAAAATCAATAATGTATAATTTATGACAAGAATCAGGGCAGTAGAGTGGTTACAATTGTGCATATGACAACGAATAAGATGTTCCCATTGAAGTTTGGAGAATATAATGGTAATCTTGCTAATATGGCATATGAGGACAAAACTTGGTTGTGGCATCTTAGGTATGGGCATTTGAATTTCCACAGTTTGAAGATTCTAATATCACAAGAATTAGTTTATGGTTTGCCTAAGGTTGAAGAACATAAAGAAGTTTGTGAAGGATGTGCTAAAGGAAAACATGCAAGAAAGAAATTTTTAGAAGGCAATGCATGGAGGGTCTATTATCCACTTCAGTTAGTTCATTTTGACATTTGTTGTCCTATGCAGATAAAGAGTTTGGGTAAGTCATCATATTTCATTACTTTTATTGATGATTACTCACAACAATGTTAGATTTATTTTTTGAAGACCAAAGGTAAAGCCCTTGAGACATTCAAGAGGTTTAGAGCCCTCATGGAAAATGAAAAAATGTGAAAAATCAAATGCTTAAGGACTGATCATGGAGGAAAATTTTGTTCAAAATCCTTTCAAGGTAATTGTGATATTCATGGCATCAGAAGAAAACTCGCTACTGCCTACACACCTCAACAAAATGGTGTAGCTAAAAGGAAGAATCTTACAATGGTGGAGATGGTATGGAGTATGCTACAAAGGAATTAAGTAATTATTTTTAGGGAAATGCAGTTTCTACAACAGTATATATTCTCAATCAGAGTCCCACTAGTGCACTTGACAGAATGACTCCATATGAAGCCTGGTATGAGAAAAAGCCAAATGTCAATAATTTAAATTTTTTTGGTTGTTTAGCTTATGTTCATGTTTTTGATCAAAAGAGACAAAAGTTAGATCCTAAAAGTGAGTCATGTATTTTTGTTGGATATAGTGAGGAAAGTAAGGCTTACAAGTTATATAATCCTCTCACTAATAGGCTTATTGTGTTAAGAGATGTGATTTTTTATGAAGGGGGAGTTTATGGTCTTTAAAAAGGCCATATGAAGAAGTCAAAATCTGTTTTAAATGATGTTATTATTGATGATATTGATCATGAGCAACCCACTAATATTTTTGTACCAATTGCTACAAATTCACCAAGTAGCCCCTCATCTAGTTGTTCAATTCTAAGTGTAAGTCCAGATTCAAATCTTAGTTCTAAAAGGAAAGTAAGAAGATTGAGTGACATCTATCAAAGGAGTACAAATCAAGCACATTACTAAAATCCAAGAGGTGAGACAGTGAATTTTGCTTTACTTACAAGGCTGATTTTGAACCATCATGTGTTGAAGATGCATGTACTAATTAGGCTTGGATGCAAGAAATGTAAGAAGAGATAGATTCTATTCACAAAAATGACACTTGAGAGCTTACAAAGCTTCCATAAGACAAGAAGAAGATTGGCACCAAATGGGTCTACAAGAATAAATATAACAATGATGGAAGTGTTGAAAGGCATAAGACAAGATTAGTTGCTAAAGGCTTCATGCAGAAGTATGGCATTGATTATGAAGAGACATTTTCACCAGTAGCAATACAAGAGATCATTATAATGTTGATTTCATTAGCAGCTTAAAAGAATTGGAGCATCTATCATATGGACATGAAAAGTGCCTTCTTTAATGGGTACTTAGAAGAGGAAATATATATGGAACAACCACAAGGTTTTGAAGTGCAAGGAAAAGAAAATCATGTCTACAAGTTGAAGAAGGCTTTGCATGGCCTCAAGAAAGCACCATGAGCTTGGTATTCTAGGATTGATGGATATTTTTAGGAAGATGACTTTCAAAGAAATAAGAGTGAACCTAACCTTTACTAAAAACAAGAAGATAATGATATTCTTATTGTAAGTTTGTATGTTGATGACTTGTTGTATATGGGTAGCAGTTCTAAGATGAAGGATGAATTCAAAGTTGCTATGATGAATGAATTTAAGATGAAAGATTTAGGTCTCATGAAATATTTTCTTGGAATGGAGGTTTATCAAAGTGAAAATGAAATTTTCATTTGTCAAATAAAGCATGCCAAGGATATGTTGAAGAAATTTTATATGATTCATTGTAAACTAGTCTCTACTCTAGTTGCTCATAGAGTTGTGTTGTGTAGAGATGATGGTATTTAAATAGTTGATGAGATAGCTTATAGGAGCATTTTTAGAAGCTTGATGTTTCTAACTCACACAAAACCTGATATTGCTTATTCAGTTTCACTTATTTCAAGGTACATGATAGAGCCCTCTGAAATACATATGAAATTAGCCAAGAGAATTTTGAGGTATGTGGGAGGCACTCTAGATTTTGGTATTCATTAATACACTTCTAAAAGATTCAATCTTGTTAGTTTTAGTGATTCTGATTGGGGAGGTAGTTTGGATGACCGAAAATCTACATCTGGTAATTGCTTTTCTTTTGGTTCTGGTTTGGAGCTCAAATAAGCAAAGTATAGTTGCCCTTTCTTCTATAAAAATAGAGTATGTTGTAGTCAACTCAACAGGTACACAAGCATTATGGCTTAGAAAACTTCTTGAATAAATTGGAGAGATACAAATCCAGCCCACAGTGATTTTTTGTGACAATATTAGTGCCATCAAATTGGCCAAGAATCTAGTCCATCACAGCAGGGCAAAACATTTTGATTTAAAGCATCATTTTATCTAAGATTTAATGTAGAAGGAAGTAAAATTGAAATACATCAACTCTAAAAAACAGTTAAAAGATATGTTCACTAATGCAGTTGCAAAGGATCAATTTTTGATACTCAGAGAGCAGATTGTGATCCCTCTCAGCGTCTAAGGGGGAGTATTCTGAATAATTGGAGAAGTGGCTCTAATAAATAATATAGATACTACTCATTCTTAGTCTTCTACAACCACTTGCATGAATAGCCTTGAAACTATAGACATCAGATATTTTGGAAAATTATCAAAGTTTTTAATTAGTGGAGAGATTTGCCATAGCCTTCAGTCTCTCATCCTTTCGGGGTTAGATAATCTAACTGAAGTTGATTTAAAGCGAGTAAAAACACCTCTTTGTCTGATTGTCATAAGTTGAAAAGAAGATGTTTAGAATTAGAAGAGTTGCCCACTGTTGCGCATCTAAGATGTCTCGAGACCATTAACATTGTGTATTGTAATGAGCTACAGAGTATAGCAGGGTTGGAACAGTTGGAAAGATTAAAACAATTGCATATTCAAGGAGTGAAGGGACGTGTAGGAGTATGGAATTGCATTTATGGGCTCAAGGTAATAAATTCTGTCTCATCCCAAAAAATTCATTGTGTAGAAAATAATTTTATTCATTGCGTATCTTGAAATCATGATTTTTACCGGATGAAAACATATTATTATTTTTCTTTCTAAAATGTATTTATTTACCTTTCTAACATCCATGTGAGTTGCTAACGAGTATCTCTCACTATTTTTTTAATATTTCAGAGACTGTCGGACATGTCAGAGGTTACAATTGTGGGATATGGTGATGTAGAGGAATCAAGTTTAAATTGAAACTTGTTTTGTGGTGTAGCCAATGATGACTCAGTGAATGAGATTGATAAGATTGATCTTGAATTGGAAATCGCAGGTTCAGTCACCGCTATCATCTTCTGCTTTGGCATTAACTCCTGTGGTAAGTTCTATATTAATTCATCACCAACCTGCTTAAAATATAGAGAAAAAGGTATTGTTACTATTATGGTTAGTGATAGAAAAGAAATACCTCGGTAGATCTCTGACTTGAGCAAGAGGGCAACAGGGAAGGGATATATGGTGAATGTGAGAAAAGGTGAAGAATGGAGAACCACAAAGATATTTAAGAAAATTATTAGAGAATTATATATGTGATAGAAGGGAAAGAAATAAATAGGGGTAACAATGTTTTTTTATTTTAATGAAAAATAAAATAATTTTTTTTTTAAAGTTTTTTATTATTTTTGTCAAAATTTTAATATTTCTTTGTCAACATATAAAGATAATTATCATCATTTTATTTTTATAATATTTACAATTAACAAAAATCAAATATATTTTAGTTATTTCTAAATCAGTAATTTGGATCATATTTTTGAAATGTGAAGAGTTTTAATATATTTGAAAAAAAAATCAATATATTTAGTTATATATATATATAAATATAAAAAATATAAAAATTAAGAATATAGTGGAATATTATTACTAACTTTTTTATTTTGTTGTTTCTCCTTTATTTAATAAAAATGTAAAGAGATATCACTAATAATTTCCCAAAGTATAATTGTGCTTCCCTTTCATTTATGATTCATTTTCTAACTCTTTAAAAATATTCATTTCCAATTTTTCATGGAAAGAAAGAAAATATATTGATATTTACAATGATCAAATAAGTCAATGAAATTATAAAATTCAACACATCTCTACTTAACTAAAATAAAAATAAAAAATATAAATTATTCATTGGTAATATTTTATGATAGAAGAATACTTAACTAGAAAAGTAAAAGATAATGTTTATAATTTAACATTAAAATCAAATTCATCAATCATACTATCAATGGAGAGATACCTTCGTAGTAGAATTAAACATTTGTATTGGAAGAGTCACTTAGACTAAATGGTTAAATGTTTCTCTTTGAGTTATTATTACAAGAACCCATTTTAGAGAAGTCACATGTAGACACCTAATTATGGCCCCTTGCAATTTATCAATCATAGAATTACAAGTTTCTAGATTGTTTGTATATTTTTCAATTATTGGTCCAAATTAAGATTTTATTGGTGCAATTTCTAACTTTTGATGCTAATTGACTCTTCCCCCGACACTCTCCAGTATCTATTTCACCTTCTTATTTTGATTAAAAGTGCATAATGGATAAGAGACACTACACTAATTATTAAAATGAAATGTAGAATTTAGAGTTGAACTAAATACAATAATAGGAACACACATACTTGAAATGTGCATGACAACCATGGAATTAAAATGTTTGAAATTATTTAGGATATAACAATCCTATAAAATAATTAGATCTGTAATATATTTAAAAGTAGTAAAGTAAACAAAAAAATAAGCAATAAAATAGAAAATGAAGTGAAGAGTGATGAAAATAGAGACATTTGATCATATTATAAAAATATAGAGCTAGAACATGAGATTGAACCTTGTAATATGAACATGTGCCATTAAAAGTAAATAATCAATAGGTCATTGAATCTGTATTATATGGAATTGACATGCCATTGGATTGTACATGTACAAATTTAATTTTTTTGTACCTTTCCACCAAATGTGTACTTTGCTAACTTTTTAGGTTTTACAAATTTATGTCTAAGCATTTTGGGAAATGACAAATGGGGTTATGCAATTATTTTGTTGAACTGCTAGAAAAAATATCATATTTATCTTCTCTTTTTCCTTTGACCTAATTTTACACAAAAAGATGCGAGAGGAATATAAAAAGTGTAAATTTAGTTGACTCAGGCAAACCCATTAAGGAGTTAATGTATATATCCTCCAAACTTGAAATTAGAGTTACTGTAGTTCTCTTGCACGTGTGAGTGAAGTTGAGAAAAGGATCTTTGCCTTCTCTCCTTAAGTGAACTAAAACTACATGAAAATTCATCCATCCATATTTTAGTACAAAATGCAACTAAGACCTTTTGAAAGTCCTTAAAAGCAGAAACATAGAGATTTAGTGTGTGCCTAGTCTCCAATCCTCTAGATACTTTTGTTGCTTGTTATTTAAATGCCTCATATATATATATATATAATTCTAAAGTTTAAATTAGGAGCTTATTTTCATATGAGTTAACCAAAAAATACAAAGAACCAATAATCATGGATCCAAACACCAAATTTAAATGGAGGAGGATAGAAGGACCCAAATAACTAAAAAGGGACATAATTTATAGGGTGCCAATTGTGTACAAAACAACTAAAAAGCTATTGATTCCTATCATATCCAATATAATAAATAGAAGAGGATGTGGAGAAAATAAACATAAATACCTTACAAGAAGAAAGAAAACAAAATATATAAATAAAAGAGCACAAATCACAAATATAATAAATAAAAGGATTAAAGCACACATAAAAATTCTTGTAAGAATTTAATTTGAAGAAATTATTCATATTCAAAAAATATCACTAAAGGAAGTGGAGGTCGCGATGGACGAAAGAGAGAAAGAGGACGTGGCAGGGGAGGGTGCAGCAGGGGCAGGCACAGGAAGGAGTTACAGGGTAGCGATGGGTTTGCAGCAGGCTGCCCATGGAGCACAGAGCGCTAGGAAGGCTCCCCTTACACATTTTGATGGCTTACAGACTGTTGAAAACCCCATTGGCTTGCGAATTCCCAAGGTGAATAGTTGTCTAGAAAGATGCAAGGAGAGGCCCAAGCTGGTTATTCCAATGGACATGCTTGCTGAAGGCATAGAATAATACTCGAACCACTCCCTGTACTACAATTTTTTGGGGCTTAGGACTTCGCTCCAGTTCCTGGAAGCGTGGGCTCAGAGAACATGGGCATCGAAAGGAGAAATGGACATTATGCTGTTGGCTAATAGCTATTTTATGGTTACTTTCACCTTTATAATGGACTGTAATAGAATATTTGCTGGAGGTCCTTACTTTCACAACCAAGTGGGATTGTTTATCAAGCTGTGGCATGTTGGTTTCATACCATCAGAGGAATTACCAAATTGTGTCTCGGTGTGGGTGCGTCTGCCTCACTTTCTGGTGGAATGCTGCCGTGAAGACACCCTGCAAATGCTTGCATCATTACTAGGAAGGCTAGTCGATTCTTCAATGTCAATCCTGGGGAAAAAGGTAATGACTTATACCTGCATTTGTGTTGAAATTGATCTTAGTAAGCCAATTCTAGATGCTGTAGAAATGTATGCGAGACCTTTTTCTTAGACACAACAGGTAGACTATGAAACTTTGCCTTTTCACTGTCGTCTATGTCATGCTTATGGCCACTTGCAGTGATGGTGTCCCAAATCAAAATTCATCGAACCTCTGCCAGCTCAGCCTGCACACATTCCTCCTAGAACAAATAAAGAGAAGGGATCGATTCTAGGGGAGGCACCTGAAGTCGATGAATTTACACCGGTCAAAAGCCGTTACAAAAATAGGGGCCAAAAATGATCCTTGAAGGAAAGACAAGCAGATGATTTGCTCAATAGATTTGAAATACTGGATGACCTTAATCAATAGGAGATGAATCCAGGCTTGATGATTTTGGATCAGGGGATGGAGAGCCAAGCACAAGAGACAAATGTTACAGGGGTTTCATTTTAATCACAGGATGCTAGAGACTGTCACATGGATACGGACCAGTAGATGATGACTTTGCAAGGATTGACTCCTGCTGTTGTTCTTCCTCAAGATGATGGAAATATGCCTCTCATAGGAAAAATGGGGGAAACAAGGGCAACAAGAAGCAGTAAATCTTCTCTTCATCTGGGACTTATGCAAAAAGACCTCAAGAAGGGAGGAGCAGAGAAAGCTGGCAAACCTGGCAGGAAAAAAGACTTGGATAAGATGAAACTAATGGGAGAGACTTTGGTGGAGTTGGGGTCTATAAAGACTCTGGATGCTCATTTCTTGAACTCTCTAAAATGATTGTCCTATCATGGAATGTAAGGGGCCTGAACAACAGCCCTAGACCAAATGATGTTCATAACCTGATCAAAAGTCATAGTCTAGATGTCCTTTTTTTGCAAGAGACTAAGCTTTCAGTTGATGCTATGTTCAGATTAGTGCCTAAGCTGTGGAAGCAAGGAGACTATCAATGCATTGGTGCTATTGGATCCTCAAGGGGACTTGCCTGTATGTGGAACCCACAAAAGATTGGTCTCATAGGTTGGCTATCCTCCAAGTTCTCCATGACTATGATTGCTTCTAGTTTTGAGATGGGGGAAGTTATTCTCCTCTCCAATATCTACGCCCCTATCGACTGGTGGGGTAAACATTCCTTATGGGGCCACATCAGTTTTGTCTGTAGCCTGGCCCCCTTCCAACCTTGGATTATAGCAGGTGATTTTAACTCTATTTTATATTTTACTAAAAAGTGTGGTGGCATGTCAAGGCTGGACCCCTCTGCCTTGCTTATGCGCAATTATATTGAAATTTTGAATCTAGTTGACATTAGGCCCAACAATGGGCAGTTCACATGGAACAATCGTAGGTGTGGGGAACAAAGCATCGCTGAGAGACTAGATCACTTTTTGGTATCCAGTTTCTGGATTGGAGGCATGTGGTCTACGGGGTCTAAAATTTTGGACTAGAGAGGATCTAACCATTGGCCCATCAAGCTTACTAGTGTGTCAAAGCACCATCCATGCTCTCCTTCAGATTCCAGCTCATGTGGCTGTAGGATCAATCTCTATTCGAGTGTGTGGCCAATTGGTGGCGATGGGGTAGGCCTGCCCATGGTACGGTGATGTACACCTTTGCTAAATCACTGCAGTATGTGAAGTATAAGCTCCAAAGGTGGAACCACCAATGTTTTGGTAATATCTTTCATGCTAAGGAAGCTGCACAGTCCAAGCTTGATGGCATCATGAGAATAATAAGGGAGGAAGGCCTGACTGAAGATCTTCTTCAAGATGAAGCTCAGGCTATGAAAGACTTGGAGGAATGTGAGCTAAGGGAGGAAATTTTTTGGAAGCAAAAAACTCAGGTTGAATGGCTCTAAGAAGGGGATAGAACCACATCCTTTTTCTTTAACTCATCCAAAGCCAGGAGACATGGCAATTCTATTTCAGTCTTGGTCAATGAAAGAGGTGAGCGGCTTAACTCCTTCCCGACAATTTCAGAGGAGGTGGTTCAGTACTTCTCTACTCTTTTTAGGGAGGATGCAAATGCGGAAGCACCGGAGGAAGCTTAGGTCCTCTTCTGTATTCCGTCTCTAGTGATGCGTGAAATGAATGAGAATCTTATGAAGGATATCACACTTGGAGAGCTTGAGGAGACCATTACTCAGATGAAAAAAGGGAAAGTGGCTGACCCTGACAGTTTCCCAACTAAATTCTTCCAAGAATTTTGGGACATTATCAAACATGATCTTTTAGCTATTATCCAAGAATCTCAACAGAACAAGTAAATGCTTAAGGCTACTAATGCGACCTACCTGGCCCTCATACCCAAATGCGAAGGAGCTGATAGGTTAAGTCAATTCTGCCCTATATCTCTCTGCAATGTTGTTTATAAAGTCATATAAAAAATTATTGCAGACAGACTTAAAAGAGGGCTGAGTGCTATGATTTTCGAAGAGCAGAGCGCCTTTGTGGAAGGTAGGCAAATTTTAGATGGCATCGTTATTGCTGTTGAATCCATACATTCCATGGCCAACTCCAAAGACAAAGCGATTTTTATCAAGCTGGACATGGCCAAAGCCTTTGATAGGGTCAAATGGTCATTCTTACGGAAGGTTCTTGGTGATTTTGGTTTTAAGGATGAATGGACTCAATGGGTCATGAGCTGCATTTCTTCGGTCTCCTTTTCGGTGCTCATCAATGGTGAACATACGGAGTTATTTGGTGCCTCCAGAGGCTTGCAATAGGGAGATCCCCTATCTCCGTACCTCTTTCTTCTCCTCATGGAAGGTTTGGGGAGGTTGATCAACAGGAACAGAGACGCTGGTCTTATCCAAGGATGGCATTGGGGAGGTGACCTGCCAGCACAGTCCCACTTGTAGTTTGCTGATGACACTGCCTTGATGGGCATGGCCATAATGACTAAAGCAACTAACTTGTGCAAGGTGCTGGATATCTACTTAACGGCCTCAAGACAAAAGGTCAATGAAGACAAGTCATCCATCTTCTTCTTCAACACTCTGGGTCCCATTCAACAGCGTATTGCCAGGACTATGCATTTTCAGATTGGGACTCCCCCTTTGATGTACTTGGGTATCCCCATCTCGGCTAGCTATACCTCCAAGGAGTCCTGGTAGAATATTTTGGAGAAATTTTGGGTGAAAGTGAACCATTGGACTCATAGGTGGCTATCTTTTTTTGGCTAGGTTTAACTTATCCAATTTGTGTTGCAGGCATTCCCCTTCTACAGATGTATGCTTCAGGTTGCTCTGATGGGAATTGTTAAGGAGTTTGATTCAGTTACTAGGAAATTCTTATGGGCTGGTAATCTGACGTCCTCTAAATGGAGCCTTATTAGATGGGAGATTGTCTGTAGCCCCAAATAACAAGGGAGGCTCAACCTGAGGTAGACAGATTTAAATGGTGTTGCTCTGGTGGCTAAACTTTATTGGCGTTGGTGTACTGAACAAGATAAGGCTTGGGCCAGAATTATCTCACAAAAATACTACCCTGAGATTAATCGGCGAGATATTCCTTGCTACCCCCTGATTGGGAAAGGCTTGACAATATGGGGTACTCTCAAAAAAGGGGTTACCCTCGTTAAGGAAGGTTTATTTTGGATTTGTAAGCAGGGATCCAAGGCTCTCTTCTGGAATGATTCTTGGGATGGCTATCCTCCCATCATCTCTCAGTTCCCACATTTGTCAAACCTTTGTCAGATATTTCTTGATGATGGCTGGTCTCAGGTGAGTGACTTCAAGGCATATACTTCACGCGGATAGTTGGAGGTGGCACGATGGAAAGGTCCCGAGGCTTGGCCAGTTGTTGGGATGTAGGAGGAGAACGAGGAGCTACTGAACCTCCTCTCCAAACATTGTTATAGCTCCCTTCAGGAAGAGGATATGCTCGCTTGGTCTCCCAATCCTAAGGGAGTCTATACTATTGCCTCTGGGTATCAAGCTTTACTTTTTCAGAGATTGGGTAGGGGAGAAGTGCAATGGTGGAGACAGGTCTGGAATAATTTCTCATGGCCAAAATGCAATTGTTTTGCTTGGATATTGGCATGGAACAGATGCTTGACTTGGGACAACCTCTAGAAGAGAGGATTCCAAGGCACTTTAGTTTGTGTTATGTGCAGAGCGGCTGAGGAGGATTCATCCCACCTATTCTTTAGATGCTCCTTTGCCTTGCGACTCTGGCACTACTGGTGGGATGTTTGGTAGCACCCCTGTTTTCATGCTTTTTCTTTGGTCAACTTCTGGAATGGCATGGGAGAATCCCCCTCAAGGATGCCTTTCCTGTAGGATGCTTGGATGGGAGGCCCCATTTTTCTGCTATGGCAAATTTGGCTTGAAAGAAATAGGAAGATTTTTTGGGGTGCAAGGACCATGGCGTAACAAGTTTGGCACAAAGTCATGGAGATGCTTCAGGAGACCATCTAAGCCAAGAGCGTGATTTGCCTCCCATTAACCATGCAGGACGCTGAGGTAGTGGCACGACTAGGATTTCAGAAGCTAATAGGTAACTTGGCCGGTGTCAGGAGAAGCTAACAGATCAAGGAGAAGATTCAAAGAGTCAGTCAGTGGCAGCGCCCTCCTAGAGGGATTCTTAAGATCAATATGGATGGTTCCTCCAGGGGAAATCTTGGGCCAGCGGGTACTGGAGGGATTGGTAGGGATTCTGAAGGTAAGGTGATTTTTATTTTTTAAGTTCTTGAGGGGCTTCAAACCATTAACATGATGGAAGGTCAGGCCATTCTTTATGCCCTTGAGAAGGCCCTGGCTTTGGGGTGGCATAGAATCATATGCGAATCAGATTCTCAAGTTTTAATTAACCTACTCGATAAGAGGAAAGTGTTGGATGCTAATTGGCAATTGGCTCTGATTGTTCAGCAGATTTTGAGGGTTTGCTTGCACATGGATATTATAACCTTTGTTCACATTCTGTGGGAATGGAATAGGGCAGTGGATTGTTTGGCCAAATGGGTGTTCGAGCATCTTGATGGCAGTAATACGGGGGATTGGGAGACTCTCTCTCTGATGCTCCGTTCTGAATTGGAAAGAATTTTGGAGGAAGACAGGGAGGTTCACAATATTGCTTAGGTGGGAGTGGGCTTAGTCTTGATGCCTTTGTTGTGCTTCTTTGGGGGATTTTTCCCCCTGTTCTTCTTGTAATGCTCTTCTTATCAATATAATTTTTACCCTTTTATAAAAAAAAAAAAATAGCACTAAAGGAATTACAATGGTAAGCCTTGTACCAAAATTAGGTGTCTACATAATGCCCTAGTTTAATGTGCACACATGTGATGTAATTTGCATCAAAGTAAAATCATAATAACTTGAAGCACATACCTACACTTACCTATGTAAAAAAGGATGGAAAAACTAAAAGTTGGAAAAACTTCCACCCACATGCATTGATTTTATCTCCATCATTAACAAATATGATTGTAAAATATGTAGATATATAATCACCCTTTTGAGATGTATGTTTGTAAAACATGTTTCCATAATCACTCTCCTCAAAATAAAGAGACATGTGCACCATGCGTTATCATGCAATAAAACCAAACTTGTTAGAATATTTGATAAAAATGTTATAAACTATTTTACCTTATTTTGAATTTAGAAATGCTAATAAAATTAAAGAAAATAATATATGAATTTATATAGATAAATATGACATTTAAGCATACATATGAATTTAAAATACTAACATTGATTACAATGGTTTGACAAGCATCATATGCTAAAAATTGTAATTACAATAAAGAGATGAGTACTTAGCTTTTCTAACTAATTATATGATTGTGCTTAACTTTTGATATTGGAAAACAAACTAAAGAAAACACATGATTTATCTAGTTTGGGAACTATTGTTTGGTGCATGGTTAGTTTCATCAGTTTTAGGTTAGTATCATCTGTCAATACTGAGCTATAGTGGTCAATAGTGACTTGTGTCAAAATATGGGAATGTGATTATGTGTTCACCTAGGTCTGTCTCTAAAAGTTATATTTGTGTGATGCCAAACCCTGATTATGTACATAACTCCAGAATTTAATTTCCTTCATCTTGAAACCCTAGGTGCGCTTCTAAAGGCTAGAAACCTATTAAAGCTAGGAAATTTGAATGCATTGAGATGACTCTTATCACCCCCATTGATGATTGATGATTGATTAGGTTTCTGACACTCTGAGGAAGAAAATCAAATCACATGTAGTTTGGATATATATGTGTGTGTGTGTGTGTGTGTGTGTACACACACACACACACACACACACACACACACACACACACACACACACACACACACACATGAGCCCAATTGGGTAAAATTTCACTCAACCAACACACTAGAAAGATGGACATGTAGACACCTAAATTTTTCCACATTTAGTGTCATTATTAACTTCACTAAATATCAACATAATCAACTAAATTATTTATCAAATCACCATTTGATTTCTGGATATTATCCTATGTTTAATGATATCAGTTTTTGTCTCAAAATTTGAATAGTTAATTAATATTAATTAAGTGATTTATTTATAATTATTTATGCACACATAATTTCATATTTCTAATTTATAGGTCACCAAACTACATCCTCAATTCACCCCACCAAGAGGTTGAGTCACCCAACCATTTCACTAATTCTCTCAACCAAGTGTTGAGTCATCCAGCCAAATCATCAAATCATGTAATGACCATGATGAGTCATTTAACTACCTTAACTCATTCCTAATAAACTTTCAATTAACAATTAACTTTACCCACATTTCTTAACCATTTGAGTAATTGGTCTTCTCCATTTGGATGAGGACTCAAATGTAACCATCCTAAATCAAGAGGTTTAAGAATTCAAGATTAAATCTAACCATCTATTTACCATCTAATAAGTCATAAACTGATGTACTTCCTACATGTTGAAATCATTATCTATCAAGATATGAAAGTGTTATCAAATTTATGATTCAACTATCCACTCAAAATCACAATCTTCATTTATTTATGTTGTTGAATTTCCCTTGCATTGGATAATTCACATTGGGCATCCACATAACAAGATTCAAAGAGTGCAATCAAGTCATCAAAAGAGACGATATTCACTTTTTTGGTAAGGTGAAAGTAAATTCTAATTGTTTTATTTTGTTGAAGATTAATCTGAGGTTCTATGCTAAGTTTAAAATAGATAATTTTATTGTTTACTTTCTAATTAGAATTTTGAATTTCACATATTATATTTTGGCATGCCTAGTGTGATTCATTCCCAATCATTTTTATAACATTTTTTCTTTTTTGTTTTGAAGGTTTAGTTAAGTTTTTTTTTGGTTTCTATGCATGTTTTAAGCTAATTTGGATCTAATTTGCTTACCTTTTTTTCATTTTCAAAACCAATTTAATTATTATTTTTTATTTTTTACAAAAATAACTAATTATTGAAATGGCTATAAATTCTAATTTTTAATCTATATTTTATGGTTTTTTATAAGTTTTTTTACTTTTATACTAATAATAACTTGTTAAAATTTCATACAAATATGAATTACAATTTAGTAAATATCATCAAAATCATGACTATTTTTTTCATAGTTTTTGTAAACAAATACCCGACTACTAAAATAGATATAAATTATAATTTACAATCTAGGTTTTTTGATGTTTTACAGGTTTATTTATTTTTATATATTTAATAATAACCTATTAAAATATCATGCATATATTAATTTTACTTTAGAAGATATTAACAGAATTGTGACTATTTGTTTTGTTTTTGTTTTTTAAAAACATGTGATTAGTAAATCTAATTTCTTGTGAAATATTTATTATTAGTTTATTTTTATAACTTTTAAGTTTGTAGTCATTTTTTATTATTGATACTAACATACTAACTTGTAGCCTTACCACTTTTCAAAGACACTTCTCACAAACTACTAACAATTTTTACATAATGTTGCAAACCAAAGTTGTAAAATAAGTAAAAAATAATAATATTTTTATTTAATTTTGCATTTACTAACACTTTACTTTTATTTTAGTTAAATTTAATCATGTTATTTATGTTTATTTCAATTATCACAAATTCTTTATATGTGATATTTTAAAATTGTGTATGCTCTTTCCTCGCACCACCTAGGTGGTGATTTTGGAAATAAAAAATAGTCCTAGTAATGTTTGTATCCCAAGAATAGAATTAGAGTATGATCTTTCATCACACGTATTAGGTGATTTTGGAAATCATAAAATTTTTTTTTTAAAAATTTTTTAGGGGCTCTATTGATCCTAGATTTCATCACCACATAGTAGGCCAAACTTCATGTTTCATCAAGGTATAGAAATTGAGGAGATTTTGCTCATGGCTAAGTGGTTGTTCATTTTACTGTCACCATGAAGTGAGTGGGTTTCATTCATCCAATACCAATACTTATACAACACTCTCAAGATTAGATTTTTCGGTGGACTCTTATGGAAATCCTAAAAATGGAGTGGGCACATGGGGACTAGACTCTTTTATGCAATCTGTTAATCTTCCTCTTTCGCATACTTGGGATTCATCATACTGAAAGGTGTATATAGTATATCCCCTAGTTAAACTTGTAAAAATTGTAATCAATAGGAAGCTATTTTGATGTTTTATTCGAGGTGCACCTAAGAGGATCATATCACCTAGGGAAGTTGCTCTCATCCTATTGTTGAAACCAAATTTAGTGGAATAAAATCATGAAAGCCTCTATATTTAGTGTTCTGAAATATTGAGCTGACACTATTCAATGGTAAAGTAAATATATATGAGACTCCACAAATCACTCAACACATTACATATATTTATCCTTTGAAATTGTGGTTTGCTTGTGTTGTGTTTATATTCTTGAATAGTTTAGGTTGTATGTTGTATGCTTTCAATTTTCTTCCTTGTGTTATACCAAGTGATTGAATGGTTTTATTTTGTGTCAAGTTACATACACTTGTTTTTCCAACTAATGATCCAACATTTAATAATACGGCTAAGTTAAAAACCCTACCATCAACACAAACTATCTCTAAGTCAAAAACCAAACTCCTTAATCCATATCCATCTTGGATCAATCATACTAAATCAAAAGTATAGTGAGTCCTAAATATCTTGGGTCCCAACCTATTTTAAGTAAAAATAAAACAATCCATCCAAACCATCTTGGAAAAATCCATTAAGTATCCTAACTATATTGGGTCACAATTCCAACAATCCATTGTGTATCCTAACTATCTTGGGTTACTAGTCAAACAATCCATTGTGTATCCTTATTATCTTGGGTCACAATTCCAATAATTGTGTATCCTAACTATCTTGGGTCATAAATATAATAATCCATTAGGTATCATAACTATCTTGGGTCACAAATCTAACAATCCATTGTGTATCCCAACTATCTTGGGTCACAAGTCTAACAATCCATTATGTATCCTAGTTATCTTGGATCATAAATCCAACAATCCATTGTGTATCCCAACTATATTGGGTCACAATAGAACAATCCATTGTGAATCCTAACTTTATTAGGTCACAATCCAACAATGCATTGTGAATCTTAACTATCTTGGGTCATAGTCCATCAATCTACCTTGAATCCTAACTATCTTGGATCTAATCCCCATCTTGAGTCCAATCATCTTGATTTCAAGATTTCAAGCTAATCCTAAAATCCAAGCAATAATTAATCAAACCATATTGATCTCAAGACTTTAAAACCATTGTAAATCTGAAACCAACTTGAATCATGGCACCCAAAACCAATCTCGATAGAGTCTATAATGAATAATACATATTTTTGAATAAAGACAATCTCTTTTTATTCTTTATAGAGTTAGGTGATTATTTTCTTTCTGATTTAAATCCCAATAATTTGATCTAGATCATTGGTATGGAATCTAAAACCATCTCATGTCAATATCAACCTACCAATAGTAACCTTATTATCCAAAATCAACCAATTCCCCCATATAATAGCTATAGGCTTGATTACAACATCCCCCTTCACACTAGCAAAGGGAACCCAATTCTTCTACCCCTAACATTTGGCATCTCCATCCATGTCTAAGAAGAGACAATATAATCCTCTCAAGGAACCCATTAAAGTGATCTTTCACCAACTAGTTGTTGCAAACATGATTGTGTATCCTCACACCAAGCCTCTTGATAACATCCAACCAATGCCTACTTACTATTAAATGGGTGAATACTGGAAGTGTCCTAAGATTAAGTGCCATTTCACTTATAGATGCTTGAAATTAAATAATTATATCCAATATTTAATTGACTAAGGGGATATATAAGTAGAGCCATATATATCCACGTCTGAGAATCATTTTACACATCTAACCCCTGAGCCATGAACATATAGTCATGTCCTACCACCACCACTCCAGGAAACATCTTCTATCCAAGAATCAAGTGTATCCATGTCTGAGAGTCATCAATTAGGGTTATACCTAGATATATTTTTAAATCATGATTAAGCTCCTCTACTTCCAATTCAAGGTCATGACCTAATACCAATATTCCTTGAGACTCTATATAATACAAATATATTTAGACAATCCATAGTTGATTAACCAATATTTGACCACCATGACTTACCTCCAATATTAGATTTCCTACCTTCAACTATCCACCCATATTTGATGAGCCTCTCATTGAAGAGCCTATCTTCAACCCAAATCCCATTTTTGACCTCAAACCCATATTTGGATTGTCCTCCTCTAACAAACATAACCTAACACTTATTAGCCCATCACCCAACCTCTCATCACATATTGAATCCACCAACACCACACCTCAAGTAATGAAGGTGCTTGTATAAAACAACATCTAAAATTCCCTCCATGTGGCCCAACATCCCATTTCTCCTATCAAAAATGACAATCATAACTTGAACCAAACACTAGAACCAACAATATACCAATTTGGCATGACATCATTCATCCAAACTAACCTTCTTTCAGAAGAAGAAATAAAAGGTTTTAATAACCCTGAATTATACATTGACAACTTAACATTCTAATTCCAAATCAATAAATATCTTATGGCAAGTAGAATCCTCAAATTTTTGAATTATAAAGGTATAGGACTTGGCTTACATGAGCAAGGAATCATATAACCCATCCATTTCAACGTAAACAAATAATCCCATGGCATTGACAACAAACCATCTATAGATCAATGTAAATATGTTAGCATCACTTTAAAAGTTTTTAAGGAAACATCATATAACATTGAAACATGATCCATTCATAGTACCTATAAGGATCACATATAGATTGACTTTTAGGGAAAAAAATATTACAATTTAAATTTATATAAAATATTAAAAATATATAAATTTATGTCAATGAGGTAGGGATGAGTTGGTGAGGTCACTTGGATATATCCAAACCCACCAAGGTTCAATTCCCACTAAGGCATGTGAGGCTAAATATGGCTATTATTAGTGGTATTGGTGTCTATAGATCATGCGGGTGGATCTATGGTAGCTTTGGTGTATTCATTAAATCAATATTGATGGATGGTTTGAGCAGCTTATGGTTGGTGGGCTATAACATCCCATATTATGGTAGATCTGGTAATGTCAAAAGCTAGTATGGTTTAATGATTAGAGAGGCTTGCAGTTTGTGGGCTACAGTGTCATGTCAAATTAGTATTGTTGTTAAAAAGGATTATTCATGGGGATATAAGCCCTTGTTTGTGTCCTAAATAAATTGTTGCTTTGGTAATAAAAAATAGTTTTCGATTAGAGCTTCGGTCAAAAGCAAATACCTACCTAATTTTATTAATAATTTAGAAAGAAAATTAAATGATAAATATCTAAAAATTAGATTTTATAATCTAGATGGAATCAAATTGTCATTTGAGAGATAGGACCCACGATGTTTCAAATGCCTCGAAAGGAATCTAGAAAAGTTTCTTGAACATAGCTTAGTGGAGTTGTTACTTTTTTCCTACATGTATTTATTTGATCCTTCTTTGTCTTGTTTGATAATATAGTGATGGGTCATCTCTTAAATTTTTATATTACGATTAACACAACAAATAAGTGAACGTAAAAAACAATATTTCACTCACCTACACTCACACATCCAAAACAACTTGCCCTTTTAAATAATAAAGTGTTTATCGAGTGCAACGACATAAGATCTAGTTCATACTATTTTTGAGCTAGTGACAACCCAACATCCATCATGCTTGGACTTAAAACATTTGAAAATAATGCCAAAAGATTGTATTTTTGAGGTTAAAATTACACCCATGCATTATGTCATACACCATTTATTTAGAGAGGTCAAGGCAGGGCTTTAGTATACTAATCAAGATATGTGGTAGTAATTTCAATAAATTTAGAGTCAATTTATACATCTAACTAAATATGGGGGGCCAATGATTCTAAAAATAGAGTGAGAGAATGAAATTAAAAAAAACATATTTCAATTTCACTTTATGACCTTAGTTACTATATGCAACTCCACCCTATGTGTTATGGTACAACTTATACCAAAACTCATGGCACCAATAATTATATATTCTAGCACCAAGTTTCATGATGTCAAATCATCATGTTATTATCCCTATTGAACATCACTCACTATTATGTATATTTATACTTTGGGCACTCCTTGCATTGGTGTGCATCACTGATAAATTATAAACAGTGTATACTTTGTGTCAAACACTTGCACACCATATTAAATATGTATGCAACATCATGCCATGCTCTCATGGTTTGCACTAGGTCCATATACTTATCACCATATGACACACATAGAAGTCCAAATTACACATTAACATGAAATGGAACCTTAAACCATCATAGAAGTTTAACTATTATGTAATTTTTCCTTTTTTTGACATCTTTCTTGTAATTTTATGAATGTAGTTATTTGATAATAAGTTCAAAAATCGTGTTCATTCAAACATTATAAAGGGGGAAATTGGATATGAAATGCTTCCCCTTATGATTATGAAAATTATCATTATTTTACTTATAAGTTGGTTTATGTAGAACACCTAATCATTCCAAAGGAATAGAAGAACATTACTTATGGTATCCCTTTGTTATATGGATATGTAATGGTTAGTTGCATGTGTTTCTATTGCATGTTTATCCTATAGTCTAATAGTTTATTTGTTAGTTCCCTTCATGACACCATCATGTAAGATGTGGTGTGGGTCAAATTTATCATAGATTGAATGATGGAAATGAAAAATAATATTTCTCATTTTATAAATCTTATTGTTGAAGGATTACATTATTACACTAAGTAGAGGAAAGTTGCAACAAAGCTAAGCATAATATCTAAAAAGAATTTATAGGAAAAGAATTATAACATAATGAAATTTAAAAGGGTGTATAAATACTAAAATATTAATTCAATTAGGTGAAATGGAAGAAACAAATTTATATAAATTTGCATAGATATAAATAGAGGAAAACATGACCTATGTTACTCTAATTCTTCACATTCTATAATCCTCCATATTTATTAAGGGAAATTTGAAAATGCACCAAAGACATTGGTTTTAAGCTGTTAAATAACAAAGGATAAACTATTTAAGGTATTTCATAATATAATAAAGGCATTCAAACCTACATTGATGTAAAAATAAAACCTAAGACCTTTTATCCTAGGTACAATAGTGAATCTTTTCAACCCACCTCTTGTTCCATTATTATTAAATAAAGCATGTATGTAGTTTTAATAGGTGTGAAATGATCCACTTAAAATATTTGTAGGAATTATACTCATGCATATGGAAGGTGTTCATTTCAACTTAATATTATCAACTTACTATAAGTAGATATTGGTTTAATGGAATCCCTTTAATTGTAGATCTTCACTATCAATAAAAATTATTATGGATGGGTTAGATCATGTAATATTATTGAAATATAATAATGTTCATCCTATGAATGCATGTAGGAGAGATTTATCTCATAGTGGTAGCTAGATAGTCTCTATAATAAGCTCAAAAGTCTTCTTAGAATATGAAATGAATAGTCACATTCTTAGCTATAGGTTATTGTAATCTTTAATTCTTTATTATTGTCATTTCATTCTTGGATTGACATTGGTATTAGATCATAGGTTTCATATATTATTTTATCCATTCTTTCTCTTTGAATGTTTCGTTATGATCAAAATAAAATATTCAAATTCATTTTTTAAATGTTTAAGATTGTACACTACTGATAGACTGTTATAGAAGGACATTTTGGCTATGTTCTTGATGTGTTTCAATCATTAGAATGTGTTTTATCTACTATATTGATATTTTATAGAATTGAGAAAATGTGTGGTTATTTATTGGCTACATATTAACTATTTTTAGACTTGCATAATGCTCTTCATCAAAGTGTGGCACATTTAGAATTATCTTTTGGTTGTGTCTTAGTTGTACTAGCTAGATTTTTGGTATTTTTTGTCTTCAATGTGACTATGTTCCACTTAAGACAAGAAAATACCAAGGTGTTTTGGAATGTGTCTTATATTTTTTGGATTGCATGGTAGTTTTAGAAGTTGGTTTTTATTTACAAGTCCTCTTTAGACTGCATAGCAAGTCTTGTTGGTTTTTTATCATTTATTTGGTTAAGTTGGGTTGTGCTGGATTTCATGGATTGACATGAGAAGCTGTTCAATTTTATTATTCCATACTAAAGAATCTTGGATCCACTACGAAACATCAAACTTGTAAAGGTGGAATTTCACTTAAGTTGGCTTGAAGTGGTTTCGAATACCAAGAAAAGCCTTTAAATGCTCACATAAGTCCATTTTCTATAAAAAAATTGCCTTCTTTTTCATTTTAGCCAAATTAGAATGGATATTATTCCCACAAGGGAAAAATAAACATATTTTTGAATTATTGAAAACAAAATTAAGTCATTATGTAAACCATAAATAGTTCAATTTTCAAAAAAATAGATAAATTTTGAAAAACAAATAATATTGTGCAAACAAAAACAAAACAAATTTATAACATTCAATATAAATAATTGATTTGGTTTGTATTTATCATTCATGTCAAGGTGATCAAATTAATATGATCATATCCTTATATAGCTATAATAATGGTGTTTTTGGCATCACCCTTATAAACCACTAAGAAGAAATAAGGAAAATTTTCATTTTCCCATTCCCTTCATTACCCATTTGCAACTATCTCTAGACATAAATCATGAAAATAAGCAAGAGTACTCAAAGTATATAGGGTTATCATCCCACATATAAGGACTTATCATTGAACAGGTGTTTTAGATAGAACAAATCTTTTTTAGTAATACATAGGTACCACATACCATTCTTCTCTCATGTGATTTAATGTCTATTTCACGTACCACCGAGAATATAGAAATGATGTACTTATTCCATGCACCAACGAGTATATAGGAAGATAAAGCATATAGAGAATTTTTGTATATCAGTTAAGTGAAATACATAAAAGGAGAGTTTTTGGAGTGACAAGGAACCATTCCATCCCCTGATACAGAAAATATACATTTGATCAAAACCATTATTGAAAAAACCATAATGATGAAAGACACCTTGTTATAATGGTACATATTGGTGGATAACACACTTATCTTCAATGCCTCATGGTTCAACATCTATGACAAGAATGAATGACCCACTAAACTAAAAGAAACAAAGGAGATACCATCCTAAAAGTAGAAGAATTGAAAAAAATAGACCTTGATGAGAGAGTTAGTTGATGTAGAGGTGTTTAATCACATACATGGGTGTAAAACTTATTATAAATAATTTCAAAAATTAAAGGGCCTATATGATTCTCCCTCAGAATTAGAGTTCACATATTTGTAGCTGAAATTATTCAATCTTGAATTAAAAAATGGAGATGTCATGAGTTTGAATTTTGAAATCCATTCAATCAAATAAGTTCATGATGCATATATTATAAAAATTGATGTCTATATGATCACATTCATAGAGGCCCTTTCACTTACATACTCAACCTACTTGGAATCTTTGAGAGTAAGTAATATGTTGAAGACTGTCACATTTCATCAACTAGTTGAGAATATGGATGAAAGAGAAAAAGCCTTTGGAATAAAAAACAAAGTCCACAAGAGAAACCATTTGTTATGTTAATCATAAGGGAAATTATTCCAAGAATCCAAAAAATGAAAGAGGAAAAGGGAAGAGCAAAGGGTGAGGTGGAAAATTTAAAAGTACAACAACAATCAACATCAAAAAAAGCTTAATGAAAAACAACACTTATTTTACAAGCACTGGGAAAGAAAAGGAAGTCATGAAACCCATGAATTTAAAACATGACGAGATAAAATTGAATCTTATAGAAAGTAGAAAGCATAAAAGGAGAATAAGAAAAAATCAGAACTAAAGTTAGCCTAGTTTTCTTATGAATGTGTGTTTTCCATCTCTGAAAAATCAAATAATGCCTTGGAGAATTTGAATTGGTGTAATATTGGTGCCACATAACATATGAATTTTTGAAGGGATTTATTTGAGGAGTTTCATGAAGAAAAAAATTGGTCCAACATTTTCAAAAAATAAAACAAGTCTGTGACCTCAAGCCAAAGGTTCAATTTGAAATTTTAGGCTTCATTCTATGAAATGTAGTATATCTTCCTTAGTTGAAAAAAACTTGTTGTCTCTTTTGATAATTTAAAAAAAATTCCACTCCATTATACTAAATTATGGAGAGGTAAAGGTCACAATTAAATGTGATGACATAGTTGTTCTAATTAGATATGTTGAATGAAATTTTATAAAACTCAGGGGTGAGCAATCAGTGCTAAGAAACTTCAATCATTTCTCTGAAAAAGAATTGTTAGTAAGCCTTATTGGCATTCTATATTTGTGTACACACACTATGAAAACATCAACACAATGTGGAAAAATTGTGGTGTGGGCTTGCCAACGCTACCTAAAATAATTAGAAATTTTGAAGTCTACATATTTGCTAAACATGATAGAGAACCATTTCAAAAGTCATAATGAAAAACTGTGACTATGTTCTCTACCAATTATTTCTATTGGGGGTCACAAGTAATTCATGTTGTTCATTGATCACTATAGTATAATGACTTGGATATATTTATTAAAGAAAAAAAGAAGTCTTCAAAATGTTTTAAAGGTTTCGAACCATGGTTGAAAATTAAAAAACAATCCTACATTATGACTGATGAGGCCACCAATTGCTTACTTTTATAGCCTCATCCATGCTTAGTCTATGTATTTTCCTATGTAAATCCCATAACTATCCATCACTAATGTAAATGAATGAATGAATTTATGATTTTGTATGTTCATTAATATGTGTGTGTGTGTGTGTGTGTGTGTGTGTGTGTGTGTGTGTGTTATGTTATGAATTATTGATGTTTTTCCTTGATTGAATTATATTGGTGTGAATTTATCTAACAAGAATTTGAAGGGTCATGTAAAGTTATAATAGAAGTTTTTGACCTATATCCTTTGTATTCAGAATTAAGTAATGAGAAAGTTGAATTTATAAGACATTTGTGAATTATCTCGGAGAGGGATTGGAACTCAATTCTGAATGAGGAAGGGCCCCCTTAGAACGAACTACTATGAAGATCATGATCCTCTTAATTATTAGTGTGTTGTGTAAGTTGATTTCACTGTTAAGTTTGATTATATAAGTGTGATGCATGTATGATACATAAGTGTGGAATACTTCTGTAATTCTATCATAGTAGTTTCATAACACACACACACACACACACACACACACACACACACACACACACACACACACATTTGTTTGGTAAGTTTTGCATAAATTTATTATACTACTACTGGAAAAGCAAGTTGATTTTTGAATCAATAATGCATATATAGTGCTAACACTCTTAAAAGGCTTACACACCCAAGGTTGACAATTAATATTTAATCAGATTAGTGATCTAGCAATAACTGGGTAATTAGTTTGCACAACATTTTGGCACCATTTCCAGGGAGGGTGTCAATTATTATTTCTAAAATCAATCATTAAAAGTTTATTTCTAGTTAATGCATTGTTCTACCCAATCAGGAAATTCAAGTGAGGACACTATGGTGTCTTATGCCAAATGTCTAAGTTTCTCGACATATAGTTCTAACTGGGTAAGTTGAGTGAGGGCACTATGGTGTCTTATGCTAGATTTTTAAGTTTCTAGAAGTAAATAGTGCATAAGTTACTTAATTCTTGTTTCTAAAATTTATTTCTTGTAAAAGTGATTTATTTTTGGTAAGTGTGCTCTTAAATTTTTCTGCTTTCATTTACCACTTTCTAGAATAATTTTTTCTTTCTTTCATTTCCTACTTTCTAGAATAAATTTTTTCCACTTTAATTTCCTACATTCTAGAATAAAATTTTCTTGCTTTCATTTCCTGATTTCTAGAATAAATTTTCCTGCTTTCAGTAGTTAATTTTTATTGCTTTCTAGAAGTAGAATTTTAAGTCATGTTGTTTTGATTTCAGCATTCCTTTATTTCTGCATTTAAAAAAAAAATTGGTTTGAAACAACTCCCTTGAAACACATGAAAAAAAAAAACTCTGTGTAGGAAGGGACATGGTAGCTGAAGGAGTGGCATAATGTTTATGCCAAGAGAAAGAGATTCTTGAGGGAGATTCCTACCAAACAAGCTACAAGTTACTACTGGGAAGGAATCACAGATACCTACAACAACTAAGAATCTTGTTGAAGAATATACCATAATCTGAAAGGCTCTTGAAAAAGAGGACACTATAAACTGAAGGAGGCATCTTATAGAAGAAACACTATTGGCTTTGAAAAAGGAAATAGAAGTAGAAGAAGTATTAGCTGAGTTGGTAAGAAGAAACAAAGGAGAGGAACTACATGAACCATACACTCTAGGAAGTAACATATTTACAACATTTTATCAAGGCTTTCTTGATCAAATCAAAGGAAGCTCAGGGGAATCTTTAGACTCTTCATCCAATAAAAAGACTGAGGATCAGTAGATAAACATTTATTATCATGCTAACCAAGGGATTGACATAGAGTTTGAGGATGATATCCTGAGTACCTTTGGTATCCATATCATAAGAAGAGCCATCATGAATAGATAAGGAGATTTTGTGGAAGACAATGGGACTCCAGACACAGTTACTTTTGAATTTCCTATTTTAGATGTAACAGGCATAACACAAATGAAAAGCATCCCACCCTTAGCCTTGCCCAATTTCAGAGGTACATTATAAGAAGACCCAGACACATTCTTGTTTGAATTTGATATCCTCTATAGAAGCTATGACTATAGACAAGATGCATAAAAATTGAAACTTTTTATAACTACTCTCAAAGACTCAACACTTTGTTGGTTTATGGTATGGGTAGTAATTCAATCCGCACTTGGGAGGACATGAAAAAGAAATTTTTGGCCAAATATTAGGAATATGGAAGAGGAAGAAGTTATAGAAGAAATGATGTCTTTAGAATGACTCTCGAGGGGGATGAATTCTTGGAATATTATGATGAACGGTTCATGTTTAGAGTACAAAAATTCAAGCAAAGTGCACTTGGAGAAGAACCTTTGAAACTCATATTCTTAAAAAGAGTTAGAAAAGATTGTCTGGAAGCCTTGGACCTAATGAGTGGAGGATATATTTCTCACCTACCATTCTCAGATATCAAAGAGTTGAGCAATAATTATTCTAGATCTACCATAAACAAAGTTAGGAACAACAAACTTCCATTGGCAGTTACAAATGGCCTGTCAAAAACTAAGGTTAGTAAACTATTATAGGACATGAAAAAGGATATCATTGGCTATTTAGCAATCCAACTAGAAAACTTGCACTCAAGACAAAAGTAAGTAGCTTTAGATCAAGCCTTGACCATTTACTATCCAGACTATAAGAAGAAAAAGGCCAATTGTAGATGTCACGAGGTTTGGGCTAAAGTAGCTCACATCATAGCTAAGGAACTAGAAATAGTGGAACTACTTGTTGTAGGAGGAGATAGTGACCAGGTTTTCTATATTGAACAAAAACATCCATGGGTTCAATGACACCTTATCAAGGTATGGGACAAAATCCACATTTTTCAAATTCTCCCTCCTTTAATTCACAATTTGCAAATGCTACTCCTAATTGGACTAGCCCTTGGATGAACTTTCCACCTCCTAACTCTAGCTGGCAACCACCTCAAGCAAGCTACCCTACCACCTCTTGGCAGCCTCCAAAAAATGTATCCCCATTTTGGACAAAATCCTGGCAACCACCCCAAGGCCCACCCTTCACAAACTAGTCACATTGTAGTGAAGGCAATTCAGTTCTGGTAGATGCTTTCTGAACATCAAATAGAAAACATGCTCCTTTGTATTTTGGACATTTCTTGTTGAACAACTCTTTGGCTAGAGTTGTCTTCCCAATCCCACCAATTCCAAAGATGCCAACAATACTCCCCTTGTCTTTCCCCTCTCCCATCAAAGAGCAGAAGCTTTCAAAATCTTCTGCGAGCTCCTCAAGACCAACTAATTATTTTGCAACATATAAAGATGCTTTCTTTTCTACTTCTTTCTTCACTGTTGACACTACGTTTTCACATAGATTGTTGTTATCACTGAAATTGTAGTAAAATCAGACTTTGATAAGAATGACATTTTAGGGCTGAAAGTCAATTAATTTTATGGAAAGAAGTAATATGAATAGATTGAAAACACATAGAAGAAATATTACTTTATCATGCTTGTTGAATTCCAAGCCAGTGATAAGTGAGACAGAGAGGATAGCTTCATTCCACTGATCAAGCTTATCCAGGTTGCTTGACTTTTCTTGGTAAAAAATGAAGGCATTAGCATAGGCTCCTTTTTCAATGTGTCAAAGTTCCCACGGCTGTACATCATAAAACACATGAATAATCATAGCTTCACTCTTCATTCTTTTGGAGAAGATAGCTATGTGAATTGAAGCAGATTAGATGGCAATCTCAATGATGGAAGGAAAGGAATATCCCATTGTTTCTCTTCTAAATCAAGAAACGCCCTTATTTCTAATTGCTGAAGAGAATTGTTAAGCTGACAATCCAAAGTATCTTTCACATCAAGGCCTCTGTGGTTGATGAACACATCATACGATCTAATATAATCACAAAACTTCCTTCTTTTGCAATGAGGTTCAATTGCAGAGAAAGTATAATGTTCCACATTTTGTAAATGAGATAAGGAAGAATATGTCATGGGAATGGGAATGGGAAATATGTTAAAAGTTATGGCTTTCTGCACAAGGGTCACAAGTTCGAACTAGCGCATTAAGGTTTGTGGCCTACCTCTATTGAACTTTAAAGATATTAGATAGTTTTATATTGAAAAGGGAGATCAGAGTGAGCTGGAATTCATAAGTAGGCTTATAAATAAATAAATGGTTCTTTCATAGAGAAGTTATAAATAAAGAAAACATTTTTTTGGTGAGATGAGGAAGAAGATGTCATGGAAATGGAAAGGGAAAGTGTGTTAAAAGTTATGACTTTCTACATGAGGGTTACAAATTCAAACTGATACATTAAGGGTTGTGGTCTACTCTTATTAAAATTCAAACAAATTCCATGATTTTAAATTCATTAAAATTCAAAAAAATTGAATGGTTTTATTTTCATTAAACTTCAAGAAATTGGATGGTTTTATATTCATAAAGAGGGAGAGCAGAGAGCTGAAGTTCATGAGTAGGCTTATAAATAGGATGTTGTAGTAGGGTCATTCGTGGAAAAAGAGGGGAAACCTGAAAAGCAAATCAAGCACCGATGTGTACTCTTACATCCTTGAATTGATTTTGTGGCCAGATTTGAACATTTTAAATTGTTTCTCTCATTCAACAATTCCTTAAGCTAAGAATGAGAAAGATCCTATAATCACAAAATCTCTTCATGTGCATCATCTTCATTAACATATTTTCCTTCTTCCTATTCTTGGATAGATTCCATATCATTCATATCCTCTGGTTTGTGCTTTTGATTTTTGCCTTTAGAGAGTTATGGGATAGATTATTCAATCACCTTGTCATCAACACCGACCACTGTATCAACAATATTTTCAGTTGGTTCCTCTTTTTGGAGGCTGGCAAACCTATTTTGAGATTTCACTTTTAAAGCTTTTAATTCTACTTTTGTGCCCTTTATTTCTTCTTAGGTTATTTGAAATATTCCACTATTTTTCCTTGAACTGATTGCTTTTATTTGGGCAATTTATAGCAAAGTGTCCATGGGTATCACAATTTATGAACTTGAAAGGAATGTTTTCATAATCTGAGTCTTTAAGCCATTTTCTTATTTCTAATGGGAATTTAATTTATAGGGGAAGGGGTTTGGAGAGATCCAATTACAGACATATTCTTATATAAAAAGCCATGTGTCTTGTTTCAATTGTCTTATCCATGCAAATAAATTTCCCAACTTAGTTGCCCACTTGTTTGAAAATGTCCTCAGACCAATATTCTATTGGTAAACCAAACATTTGAATCTAGATAAGAATAATTATTAAGTCCTCTATTTTCACATTGAACCCTTCATCTAATGGCCTCATGTGTAGGCCAACTCTGCCCATGAACCATGCACCATTTTTTAAGTGTTTATCCTTCTAATTGGCAGAATAAAAAATAACTAGGAAAAAGCATTACTTGTTTTGCAAATTGAATGCCCCAATTTTTACATAATGAAATTTATAAATCCCAAGGCTAGGCCAAAAACCTAAGAATTTGTAAATTAAGGTGTAATCTTTAAAATGGTTGATTGTGATTTCAAGTTCTTTGTCTAAAAGTTTAATCACATGCATCTCTTTTAAAGCTTCCATGGTCAGATCTCTGGTGGTCAACCTTTGTTCCTGAGATGAGGGTGTTGATTTCTCACCCTATTCCCTATGTTCTAGATTAATTTTCATTGCCTCCTTTGCCTTTCCATTGTATTTGAATTGCCTAACACCATATCCATAGGGGAGGAGGTTTTTGAGCTCAAAGCATTCAAGAATTTGCACATGAGGAGAGGTCGATCTGGCCGTAGGGACATCTTACCTTTCTCTTTGGAAATGAGAGTTTGTGGCACCACAAGGATACACCCTAGCGCTTGCCTCCTTGATCAGAAAACCCTTCTCAAAACTTGAAACCTTGCTCCACTAAGTGACACCACTCATGGACATGTGGAGGTCTAAGGGACATAGGGTAAAGCCCTAATTTGCACATAATGAATGCATTCACAAAATTTTACTAAATCTTTATTTTAAATTTTTTTTTAATAATTGTATCTATAATATATAATTACATATTTATTATTTTCATTGTAATGATGGTATATATTATTATTTATATTATAGGTATAATTATATGTGTGTATGTGATCAATTATTGGGATTCCGTAGATTTGAAATCACAAGTCCATAGAAATCCCACATGAAGAGGGATAATTATCTGGTAATATCATGCCCTGGCCATATGGGAGAAACTAGCCACTTTACTGAGCCACATAGCTCGTGATCCATCTACCATGTCCCAAAATATGATAAATGTGAGAATAGACATGCCAAGTAAAAGCTCAAAATTTGGTTCTGATATGGTTCTAATTCAGAGTTTCAGTGGTGGCACACTGTATATCTCTTTGAGATCTTTTATACGCATTTTGTAGAACGTAAATCTGAGTTCAGGAGCTCTTGTTATGGCCATTTGAAGACTGGTCAAAAAAATGTCTCTTGCAACATGTGGCATGCGTGTCAAGGTTATTTCAACATTTGGACCTATCAGAGGTCGACACTTTGAAAATTCTAAGGTTTAAAAAAAAATGGTTCGATGACATGCCACATCATCAACATGCCACGTGGATTCAAGTGTGAGATAAGTTCGTTGAGCAAGACCAAGCATGTGGCGAGTTCGAAGGAAAGACCAAGTCTAACGGCGCATGTTTGGCGCATTCTCCAATGGTAGCCTAAGTATAGACTTAACTAAGCACCTAAGTCTCCTTCACAAGAGGACGTCGGCACATATCAAGGAGGTGACTTAACTATTTAAAGCATGTAAACTATTTATTTCCAGTAAATGTGGGATAAAGACATGCTTAAGCATGCCAAAAAAGGAGGAGGCTGACTATTCAACTCATGCCCAAGTGCCTAAAAAGGAGGGCAGCGGTTTTGAACCCTTGACCTGTGATCCAAAAGGGATAGGATTTGACTGCTTGAGCTGCGGGGGTCGGAGTGTTCTTTAAGCAGCGAATTTCTATTTGAAGATATCAAATTCTGGACTGTGTTTTTATTTTAAAGGGCCGAGACTTTGTAAAAGCTTTGGAAAGCTCATGTAATGGATTTTTATCCATCTTCCAGCCATTATACACAGTATTAATACTCTATTTTATCCAATTTGCATATTGGAGGAGTATATTTCAACCCATAGAGGAGATTTTTAGGACTTTTGAAGCAACTTTGTAGGTGTTATGAAGACTCACAGAATTCAAAGGTGCCGGGCTTGATTTCAGTCATAGCGAAGGTGATTTTTTTACATTGAGATATCAGCTTGCAAGAAAGTTGTTTATTTTTTCCAGGTGTTTGAAGTGCCCTTAATGGAAACAGTCCACTCCTTTGGAGAACCCAGAGATGTAGGCGACAATTATTGAGCCGAACTCCGTTATCACGTTTTGTGTTTTGGTAATTGTCATTTGATGCATGTTTTTTTTCAGTTTGTTGATTTGGTATTAATTAGTAAATGAACTCATGCAAGTAATTCAAAATTTGACAATTATAACACAATGGTATTTAAAAAAAAATCGATTTAATTGGTAATTGGAAGTAATCAGTCTTTTGACAATTCCAATCCAACTCAACAACCGAGAACATTTTTGCCAAATAATTTGCAAGTTCTTTTGAGTTTTTTGAGAATTTGTTAAGTTTTTTGAGAATTTCAGAATTCATACTTTAAACTTCACTTTTAGTTTATCAGTGTAGTTTACAGATCAAGTTGGTATCAGAGCGGTTAGAATGCAGGGATTGCTTCTAATTGTGTATTGACAGTTGCTTCTAGAATAGTTGGATTATTGGTTTGCAAATTGATTATATTGTAGTGTGTAGTGAGGAATCAAGTGTTTGCAGGAAACCATGGGCAAGTTGTCACAGATTGAGGTCATCAAAGATGAAAATACAATCTTGAGATGCCAAAAATTTACACTTGAATTACAAGTGGCAAAGTTAAAATCGGACCTTGAATCCAAGGATGAGCTCTTGATTAGATTGCAATGTGGTGAGTGTGAAAAGGTAAAGCCTTCAACTTCAAATGTAGAGACTATGACTGAGTGCACTGTAAGTTATTCACCAAGTAATTCTTCTACTTCTTTTCATTCAGATTCAGATTCAAGTAATGATGCTTTTGGTAGTTTTGAACAACACACTAAGGGTATAGGATCCAAATTGTTGATGAAAATGGGATTTAATGGAAGAGGTCTTGATCGAGATGGGCAAGAAATTACTAACCCAATACAGGTGGAGTATAGATCTCCTCATGCAGGTTTGGGTTACACTAGTGAGCAGGTGGAAATTGGAGAAACTTCCTCCATGGCTAAAGGAAGACAAGCTTTAAATAACAAAGGACTGAGGCCAATATTAGAGCATGTACGGTGTAAGAAGGAAGGTAGAAGAGGTATTGAGATTCCACCTCCTAGTTCCTACACTAGAGTTAGCACTAAATCTTCTGATCCACTTTTTATGTTTAAGAAATTTAGACTTAACATTCAAAAGATAATGCAATCATTTCCATGCACTTTTTATGGGATGCATAACCACAGTGTTACATTTTTTTGGAAGAGACATGCTTTGTTTAAGTAGATTTTAGGTGTTAAGAACCATTCTTATCATGGCAAAGCGAGAAGAGGTAAAAGGGAGACCTCACCTAAGAAGGTTTTTTGCACTCATTGCTATATGAGTGGACATCAGATTGATCATTGTTTTAAACTTCAATCATCTTCTCATTCTAAACATGGTAAAACTAAGATGATTTATCAACCTCTTACTAAGGTCAATGAAGTTAAATCAATCCATAATGATGTTAAGGAATCCACTAAGGAAATCAAGTTAACTAGGTAGAAAATTTGATTAAGTGGATTAATAATGCACTTGTTTGTCAAAGCATTATTAAGAATTATATTAAGGGAAAGAACAAGCTTTGATTATGCATTAGTAGAGTTTGTGAGAACACTTCGAGATAGGTTCATCATTCGAAGTATTTCAATTCTCATGTTTAATAGCTCTATGTTGTTTTGGAATCTCCTATTTATGTTGTGAGAGTTGTCTAGAGGACTTGAACTCATTTGATCAGCTGGAGATAATAACAAAATGCATGTTATAGGTTGAGTTAATTCTTTACAACATTTGTTTGACTTCTATTTTAAATGTATCTATTACTGCACAAGGATGTATAGATGCATTGTTAAGACCCTATGGGCATGTTTAGATGTTAGGCAGCATACACTTTTGGTTGTTTGCATTTGCTTAGCATATAAGTCCCATACCAGGGCATTGTATTGCAACATGTCCACAACATTTATTATATGTTGTCGGCATTATAAAACTTGTCTTACAGTTACATTGGGAGTTGTTTCAATTTTTGGCAATTCACCGCTTTACAAGATGTGACATTTGGGTAGGCAGTTTTGGTATGTTGTAATCACTTTGGCAGTTGCAGATTCACTTACTCATGCCTTTGGATTAGGCATTTTAATGCAATTATTTATACCTCTTACTATGATTGGGTTCTATTTTCATGGATGCAGTAGACCAGTTTACAGTTTTAGGGGATATTGGACTTTTGGAGACCAAAAGCCCTCCATTGGGGAGGTGTGATCAAAAATTGGAAGTCCGTAGATTTGAAATTGCAAGTCTGTAGAAATACCACATGAAGAGGGATAATTGTCTAGTAATATCATGCCCCAACCACATGGGAGAAACCAGCCACTTTACCGAGCCACATAGCTCGTGATCCATCTGCCATGTCCCAGAATATGATAAACATGAGAATAGACATGCCAAGTCAAAGCTTTAAATTTTGTTCTAATAATGGTTCTAATTTAGAGTTTCAGTGGCGGTACACTGTAGAACTCTTTGAGAACTTTTTGACGCATTTTTTAGAATGTAAATCCGAGTTTGGGAGCTCCTATTATGCCCATTTGAAGACTGGTCAAAAAAATATCTCTTGCAACATGTGGCACATGTTTCAAGGTTGTTTCGACATTTGGACCTATTAGAGGTCGACACTTGGAAAATGCTAAAGTTTGCAAAAAAATCGTTCGATGACATGCCACGTCATCAACATGCCACGTGGAGTCAAGCATGAGATAAGCTCTTTGAGCAAGACCAAGCATGTGGCGAGTTCAAAGGAAAGACCAAGTCTAACGGCGCATGTTTGGTGCATTCTCCAACGGTAGCCTAAGTATAGGCTTAGCTAAGCGCCTAAGTCTCGTTCAAAAGAGGACATCGGCACATATCAAGGAGGCAACTTAACTATTTAAAGCATGTAAACCATTTATTTCCAGCAAATGTGGGATAAAGACATGCTTAAGCATGCCAAAAAAGGAGGCCGACTATTCAACTCATGCCCACGCACCTGAAAAGGAGGGCGGCGGTTTTGAACCCCTGACCTTCCGTCCAAAAGGGATAGGCTTTGACCGCTTGAGCCGCGGGGGTTGAAGTGTATTTTAAGCAGTGAATTTCTATTTGCAGATATCAAATTCTGGACTGTGTTTTTATTTTAAAGGGCTGAGACTTTGTAAAAGCTTTGGAAAGCTCATGTAATGGATTTTTATCCAATTTGCATATTGGAGGAGTATATTTCAACCCATAGAGGAGATTTTTAGGACTTTTGAAGCAACTTTGCAGGTGTTATGAAGACTCGCAAAATTCGAAGGTGCCGGGCTTGATTTTAGTCACGGTGAAGGTGAATGTTTTGCATTGAGATATCAGCTTGCAGGAAAATTGTTTATTGTTTCCAGGTGTTTGAAGTGCCCTTAATGGAAATGGTCCACTCGTTTGGAGAACCTGGAGATGTAGGCGACAATTATTGAGTCGAACTCCGTTATCACTTTTCATGTTTTGGTAATTATCATTTGATGCATGTTTTTGTTTCAATTTGTTGATTTGGTATTAATTAGTAAATGAACTCATGCAAGTAATTCAAATTTTGACAATATAACACAATGGTATTAAAAAAAAAAAAACTGGTTTAATTGGTAATTGGAAGTAATCAGCCTTTTGACAATTCCAATCCAACTCAACAATCGAGAATGTTTTTGCCAAACATTTTGCAAGCTCTTTTGAGTTTTTCGAGAATTTGTTAAGTTTTTTGAGAATTTCAGTATTCGTACTTTAAACTTCACTTTGAGTTTATCAGTGTAGTTTACAGATCAGTATGTCTATGTATCTATAATATATAATTACATATTTATTATTTTTATTGTAATGATGGAATTATTATTATTATTATTATTATTATTATTATTATTATTATTATTATTATTATCCCAAAATTTGAAGAAGACCCTCCATTAATGAAGGATGAACTCCTAGTTCTTCGAGTTAGTGTCTACCCCTAAACTGTGATGCATCACAAGGTGCCTGGTAGGAATTGAACTCGAGACCTACACGATCGAAGTCGTTGATTCTATCCACTCAAACTAACCCTTGGGGCTAATGATGGTATATATTATTATATTATATTATATATAATATAATAATATATTAGATTTAATATTTTTGACTACTTTAACTATTTAAAACCTAATTAGATGACTCTAAAATCCTTTAGAAAAAAATGAAAAAGGTGTCTTCAATCAAATATGCCTCTTATATAATCTAATTAATCAATGTAAGATGTTAAATGCAAATAGACAAGGATTTGGATATTTCTCATCTTTTTTAATTCTCATTCTCAATAACACTTACAAAAACTATTGTATTTATAACTGTGAATAGAGGAAAGATAAAAATGTTTACAAGACCATAAGTGTTGCCTATTTTGAGTAGTCTATTGGACCTAAGGGACACTCAATTTGTTTAATTAAAATGTAATTTTAAAAATCTTCTACCAATGAAATTTCCATTTTTTTTTTAAAGTTATAATGAAATGGTTGGAAGTGATATGTGGATACTCTTATTATATATTATTTCTAACAATGAATATAATTGTATCACCTCAATTGTCAATGATTGACAATGTTTTAATATTTGATGCAATCTCTAGTCCCTTATTTATATGTAGAACATAAAATTTTAAATGGTTTGAAATACCATCCAAACCCTACCTATTTTTTGTAGTTCTTATTTTTAATTAAATTAAAAACAAATTATTATACTTGTCACATTCAAATTGACATTACTTAAATTATTAAACTCATCGTCAACTTATTTATCATATACAAATTGATTTGTATTTAAATCATTATTATTACACCAAAAAGCACTTTCATTGAGAAGCCCGTTCCATATATTTGTCTCCACATTTTAAATTTCATTTACATCCTTTAGAGGTACACACGTGTATAATTTCAATGTCATAAATTATACCCGCACTGATAAATGTGGATTATACCTGCAGTGGCATGTATGTATATATAAACAATGTCGATGTCAGAAATTAAGATTGATGATTTTTTTTAAACAAAGTAACGCAGCCTTAAATTGTATGGAGATGCACATGGAAATAATAATGATACATAGTTCATGTAATTAGGAAGGCCAATGGATGTCTACATCTATTATTAAAAAGTGTTGAAGCAACAAACAAATATATTAAGCAGCTAATAAACCAAGTCCTATTACAATCCAGAGATCCAACAAGACTAGCGACTACAAATATTATCACTAACATTAAAGAAACACTTATAAATATTGACAAACTTTGAGCATCTGTGTCTAACATAGGATACACTTACACTGTCATTTACTGTATAAAATCAATGAAAAAATTCTAGTGTAGGGCGTGACACCAATTCTCATACATATCCAAAAGCATAATCAAAACTTGGAATTTAAAATTTATGCAATATTATTGTTAAAATAAACGTAATAAACTTGCACAGAGCATATTTTTAAAGTAGTTAATGGTTATGACAATGTAAACATTGTTTAATTTTGTTGACCTTAGGTCATGGGTACCACCATAATAATTTATTCAGATCATAGAATGGTTCTTGTCCCATGTCCTTTTTAATTTTTCTTAGTTTTATTTTATTTTATTAAGTGTGTATGTGTTTTGTAAAGTGAATAAGTATAAGTTGGTAGTTTTATTTTATTTAAAATTTATGATCGATGATTTCATCTCATTTTTTATGTACGAAGTATTAATAAAAATCAATATTACATTTCTACTTGATGTGATAGTGAAAAATGAGGTTGTGTATTCCATCATACAACATGTCAATGAGTTGTGTCACAAGGAGACGTCTTCTTTAATGTGAGCTCAAGTAATGACGAAATGGTGAGGAAGGACAAGGCTAATCGAACCAAAACAAACAAATAATATTCTAATTCGTAAATAAAGTGAAGGTAATCTTTTTGTCGCATCTTAATTTTTTCAAAATATTTCAAATAATTTTTGGTATAGAAATTTAAGAGTAAGTTAGCATATAATATTTGAGAAAAAATTTTTAAATCTATGATTAAAAATTAAAAAAATGTAAAAAATGAACAATTATTGCATAATGCCAATTTTAATTATAATTTAAAAAATTACACTTGTATCTCTATTAAAATGATTAATAATGTAATATTTTTTTAACTAATGTGAACTATGTTTTTAAAATATTTCTATTTTAAAGAAGAATTGTCTCTCAATTATTTAAATCACCAAAAAAGATGAGAAAATTGAGTTTTATGAAAATAATTATTTTATTAATAAAGAAAAAATATATAAAATTATTGCATAGAGACTTTATTTCATTTAAATGAAATAGTATACAAATTCATTGCATAGAGACTTTAAATGAAATATTATACAAATTCATTTCATAGAGACTTTAAATGAAATAGTATACAAATTCAATATAAAAAATAAAAGCAAACACTCTTGTTTTGAGCCATAAAAAATATATATATATATTATAAAATTTAAGTTTTGAGCATCTTAATCATTAAATTTTATGATTGTAAAAAAAAAATTAGACTCGGTTTAAAAATTGTTAAGGTGCTCATTTTTTATTTAACGTCTAGATAAATTATCAATTATTTGAATGTTGACATAATTAAAAATTTGAAGCTTCACGTGATTTGGAGTATATTAAAATTAAAAGTTATGCCCATTTTGAAAATGGAGTCCAATGTTTATTTTATGGGAAGCCAAGTGGGAATATTCCAAAGAGAATCATTAATGCCAAAGAGAATCATTAATTTTGATAGCATGCGTATTTGTATTTAAACATTGATTGCTTTTTCCAATACTGTCGTTTGCATAGGTTACAAAATTTTCGGTGCTATTTTTATGTATTTGTTAAAAAAAATTAATTTGGAAACTGCACAAGTTATTGTTTGGGAGTTATTTTAAATAGAAATGATTTGTCAAATTTGGGTTAGCCTCTTGATGTTATGGATCTTCTATCTTTTGATTTTGTGTTAACTATTTAATACTTTTTATGATGATATTATGATTTGTTTTTACGTAGAGCTTAGTTATTTTTGATGTTTCTGTTTTCAATTTCTAAGCTATATTTTTATAATGCCTTTTTTTTTTTGAATTGTTTCTATATTTGTTTTAGCAAATTTATATATAAATATATTTTATCAAAAAAATTATATATTAATATTTACCAAAAGTTGAGATTGGTATATGTATTAATTTAGATAAAATGGTTATATATATATATATATATATATATATATATATATATATAGAGAGAGAGAGAGAGAGAGAGAGAGAGAGATGTTATTAGATGGTGTAACAAACTATCACTCTCATCACTCAAACTATAACCGTTTTAATATTGCAATGGATATTTAAATATGTGTGTTCATGCATGCATGTGTGTGTGTGTGTGTGTACATTGCAATAATAAAAGGGTTATAGTTTGAGTGATGAGGGTGATAGTTTGTTATGCCATCTAACAACATAAAAATCTCTCTAAATACTTAGAAAGGATAGGGCTAAGTTAAGTTTGTTGCATCATCTATTAAGGTATAAATGCTTCTAGATTCTTGGAATGGATAGTGCTAGGGGTTTATCCAAAGGAAGCAAAGATGGTGATATCAATGTAATTTAATTGGTTAGAATAAAAGCATATGCTTAAAGGCCTAGTGGAATGGTAAGTTGGAGACACCTATTAAAGAGAGATCAAGGTTCCAATCATGTATGTCTCCAAACTATGCAAGGCTATCCAAACTCACCATGTGACCTGCAAGAAGACAACCCATTTGTACAGAGGTAGGAAAGGACAAATGAGAGAGATTGAATGCACTACTACTAGCATTAATCAACAATCACATAAGTACACTGATTACAAACATTTGAGAAGGTAATAAACAACTTTATTCAACATTCAAAGACATAATACAAGTGTTTAGTTGAGCAGGGCTTCACCATTCTCAATCAAAGGATCCATAACAAGCCCAAATGGAAGGGCCAAAAACAATCTTTTCATCCTCTTTAACATGTGTTGCTCAACTTGATGAGGAACTTCACCAAGTGACATATGAGTTCTTATTTGAAGAGTTACAATGCACTTCTTGAAGGAGCAGTTACAACTTAGAATCTTGACACATGGCATCTTGGCCTCATTAGCAACCTCCATGCCACTCTCAGCTCCTCAATGTTTCTCCTATATTCAATTGACATCTTTTCTTCTCTCCTAGTCATGGTAGATATTCTTATTCATTAATTATATAGGCTTGTTAGTCCATTACGTCTGATTTGTTTGGTATTAGCCATTAGAATGGAAATAAGACCTCTATGATAAATTGATACAAGGTTTATGGACATATCGCAGAGCTTAAAAACCATATTATTGTATGAACCATAGCTTCAAAGTGATCCAACCATGCATCTTTATCTCTCCTTGGTGACCATATTAGCTTTTCATAAACACCTTTGTACTGCCTTTGGAAATTGTACCTATAGGAACACTTTCAGAAACAAGATATTGGATTTTGGGATCAAGTAAGGTATAATACCTTCCAAACCAACCTACCCAATGGTTTTCATTTGTTCATAAACTCAAACACCCTATTTTGGGCCTAAAACCCAATAAAAGTACAATATTAAATGCATTTATAGAAATGAAATTACAAGCAAATTACATGGCGATGACCTTATTGTAGTGTATAATTTTGATCAAGAGTTTTTTAGGTGAATTAAATTCATTTGGATTAGTAAATTTCATCTTCTTTCATATTAAGCTCTTACTAGGGTTTAGGGGTGTTTATGTTCTTAACTATGATTCATAGAGTTTTGCACCTTAACCTGCAAACAAATTATATTAATTTTAATTCCATAGTCCTCTTTAACATCCATAAACTCCATTGGATTCCATGCACATTTAACTTTGACTTATAAGCAAAAGAAGATGACCATTTTTTACTATTAGGCCTACTTGAGAGCTTGAGAAGGGTGATTTTGCATGATAAGGTGTAAAAGTGCTTATCTTTGGATCCAATTATGTCCTTTGGGTTTGTTCAACCTTTTACGAGGTGTTCAAGTAGTGTTTAAATCCATTCAATCCCTAAATCTCATTTCCACCTCCTTAGACTCATGATTAGGGTCTAAGAACAATTTGGTGTTAGTGACCCAAATAACCTTGTTCTGCCATTTACTTCATCAATAAAGGAGTTAAAAAATACATAGGATGTTTAATTAGAATATTTATCACCTTATTTAATCCCTCATTATTAAAACTCATCCTCAACAAGGAAACTTCATCCACCTATTTGCATACAGGCCTATGTGTGCTCATTTAGGCCTTCTAGGCCTAACCAGGGTTCTTTACCCCTTTCACAACATTCATTCACTTGAAAAATTTATTAAGAATTTCTTTATCACCTTTAAATTAATTATATATATCATTTATAATCTCATCAACTTCATGGTTTCAAACAACACTCACATTTCTCTCCAATTCTCCTAAGTGGGCCTGTAAGTGGTGTTTTAGATCTCTTGATTGCAAGGTTGGAGATTATCTTCTTCATGTGGATCTTTAGTAATATGAACAATGTTTGATATTTGTCTCATGTTCTTATTAACTTTATATAATCCTCATATTCCTTTTCTATCCATCACAAATAATAACCTTTCCTCATTTCTGCCTTTTACAGACATGCATGCCTATATTTAGGCTTCCTTGGATGCCATTTTGAGAGTTATCTTTTCTATGGGAATTTAGTGATTTTAACTAATATTAGAGAGATTAAATATGTTGTTCAAGCTTTATATATACCCTACAATATTTATTTTCACATCACTATATAACATTTGGATGATATTGCCTACAAATAGGTCGTAGGGTGTCATTAGGCTTTCTTTGGATGTAGGTCACCAATTTGAGTTTTAAAAATAATTAAGCCTCAAAGAGTGGTTTTTTTTTTTAATGTATACTTATCTAAAATTTATCATAACTCTTATAATACTCTTATTTCTTCAAAACTATCATAAACATACCTTATTTGACCTATGTCTACTAATAGGCATGTAGGCAGTGTTTTTAGGTCTAAAACCCTACTTTTTCTATTTGGTCCATCTTGAGCTCAACTTGAATAATGGTGGAATATGTAATAAATTGAAACTTTATTTTTAATTATTTTCCATAATTCCAATATATTTAATACATTTGTATCACTCATTTGAATCTCTCACAGGCTATTTAGGCACACAGTCTTCCATTAAAAAACATTCAACCAAGTACATATCCTTATTCAATAGAATATTCCAATGAACATGTGAGATTAATTTTTCATAAATAATATTTTTATGCTTATATATCCCTCAAAACTCAAGTTTCAAGCACTTATATGTCCTTTGGATGTTCATTTCTTGTATAAGATTGCTAAAGTCTTTTTTGATGATGGCTATGAGTCCATGTGAATGCAAGAGGAATTTTAGAAGGTGGAAGTGGACCTGAGGATAACTATATGAGGATTATGAGGTGATTTGGAATTCTTTTAAAGACCACTTGAGGTGAATAACTTTCAAAACCCAAAAAACATTACCTATAAGTTCATATCTATGTCTACCACCTTTGAAAAAGGAGATTTTACTCTATTCAGGCCTACACATGCCAACCATATGATGGATAATGATTTGATAAGAATATAATATTATTAAATGGTCTCATTTAATCATCTATTGCACTAACTATCTCACCAATGCCCTAAAACTTTTGAAAATCGAGCCCCTAGGGTTTGAAGTCTTTATTATGCACCTTAACTCCTTAGGGATTGTTCAAAAAGCTATTAGGTTCCCACAAAATGAAATGGTATTATTATATAGCTTAAATAGACAAATAATACCACAAAATGAAATGGTATTAGGTTCCCTACCTCTAACCAAGATATTTTGACTCAAATTTCTCTCTCTTCTAAGAACCATCCATAAATTGGTGACCTTCACGGGCTTGTCAAATAGATCTATGAACCCGATGGAGAAATGGGATAAGGTTTTGCATTGTTTGGATCTAAAACTAATTCATATGCATGGATTTGAGTTTTAGGGGTCTGATATGAGTCATTAAGCCATTGAGGACATGAGACACTAATAATGAGTCTTGTATATTAACTTGCCTAACAATTTCTTTCACTGCAAAGCCATAGACCATTAGATTCAAGACTATCCCCTCTAGTTGGCCAACAATAATGTGTCTAACCACTCATCCTCTCCCCCCAAGCCCTCTCTAGAAGCTAGTAAAAATCTAGTTGAGGTACCCTACAACTCTGAGTAGTAATGACCCTTCAAAAGTCCTAGTGAGTCTCAAAAGAGTAATCCAGAGTTTTCAGACTACTTTACTTCTGCAAGTAGCTGACCTTCAAAAACCTGAGTAAGAAATAGACCCTTGTAACTCTGAGTTGTCTTTCATAGTGTAAGCCAAATTTTTAGACCTGTTCTACTTGACTTCCAGAAGTAATCACCCTTCCAAAACTAGAGTAAGCAATAGATCCCTAAAAGTTTGAGTTGGTCTGTAGTAGTGTAAATTGGGTTTTTGGACCTGCTTTGCTTGAGGTAGGTGAAGTTTTAGGTAATGACCCCCTGTAAGTCCAATTTCATCTACAATAGTATAAACTAGGTTTTCTCACCTTGATTACTTAACTTCATAGATTTGTAAGTAAAATAATTCCACAGGTTTGATTTGGTCTGTAGGCAATTAAGTGGGCTTATCAAACAAATCAACTTAGAAAAGTGAAGTTACCACTGAAAATCTGATTTAGTCTGTTAGCTAAGTAACAACCCTTTAAAAGTCTAGATTGGTTAATGAACTCTCTAATTCATGCAACATGAAGCAGATCAACTATAGAGCTGAAGTAATGACCACCTGTAGATCTGAGTAATGTAGAGGTTTGATGGCATGTAAATTGAGGCAAGCCAAAAATGTCTAAAATACTTCAGTAATAGAAATTTTACAAGAGACCCATTTGAGATTTCAACTTGAGAAAGAAAACCCAAAAGGTGCTTTTGCATAACAACACATGAAGTATGGATTTTTTCATAAAATAAATAAATGGGTCCTTAGAATACCAAAAAAAAAGGAAAAATGATGGTTCTATAACTAGGCCATGTTTACAGTCAATCCAAGGGTTTTGGCTCTTTTTAAAACCAATGACACAATCATTTTTGAGATCTAATGCTCTAGTAGAAAGTTTTTCACAAATTATTCAAGAAATCCCACCCAACCCTTCTTTATGCTAGAATAGCGAATGTAGGCAATATTTTACCACAAAGATTGCTGCAATACTGGCAAAAGTGGCTCTGATACCATGTCAGATTAGCCATGATATTGGATCCTTACATAGAATATTGAGTAAATATATGTATGGAGTAATGAAATCATAGATAAATTGCAAAGGAGGAAGAAGTTTGTCTTCACACAACAATATTGAAAAATATGACCTGCTTGCATAAAATCACATTAACCTGTCTAACCTTCCAAAGTGTAAAAGTGGGGTATATATAGGGAAAATTAAGGAAACATGAGGAAGCCTCTAATTTTTATAATTAGATAATTACATTAAAATAAAATTACCCTATGTAACCCTTTTATAATTAACCTAAGGAAGCTTAATTGATATAGAATGGCCATAAGGCCGTGTAGGCAAAACCCAATGGGAAAAAAACTACACTAACACAACATGCATGAGATAATTAGCCATGAATGATTTTGTTGATGCATGATAGGCACTATTTTCCACACTCAGATTTATAGTTTCTAGGAATTTCAAAGCATCTATCAAATTATTTATTAAAGCATATATATTAAATAGGGAAACAGAATCATATATATCTATATAAATAATTAAAAAATACTAATAATATAACCCATTGGAATTATATAGAGGCATTGCCACTGAAGTGTGAAGCTATCTTGATGATCAACATACAAGTAGTAAACTCTAATTACAATGTTGATTACATTGGTATTCAGGTCTCTAATGTTCTTGTTGTTTGTAATTTTTTTGTAACATTTTCCTCAACTAAAATTGTTTTTCATCACTACAAGAATTGAAATGACAAAAAATATGCAAATATCCTTATTCCTAAAAAGAGCAGATAACAAACTGCGTGTAAATTTTCACTTTCAGATTCATGTTATCCTTGTAATAATATAGAAGAAAATGATTTAATAAGGGAAGGGGGATGTAATACCCGTCCTATTTTACATAGGCTGCATTTAGAGATATTTTCTTAATTCTTGTTTTTGATACATTTTACTTCTTCCTAGTCTAGTTTTTTCAAACATAGGTACCTGAGCAGACTAACATACATGATGAATTAGGGTTATGGTGTGATTAAAATAAGAACTTATTTAAAAAATACTGAATACGTGAATATTATCATGTAATGGCACAATCACATATGAATAAGCAAACATCAAAAAAAGGTTTTGATTTTTTTGGCATACTCATTTTAGTTACAAATTTATTGATGCCAATTTTAGCATGAGACTTTAGATATTTTAGAGTTAAAATGTTAAAATGTAATAGTGTTTGATGCCTATTTTTTATCATCATAATGTGGTTTCAACTTTTACTTCTTGCTTAAAAGAGTGTTTTAAGTTGTGGCATCTTGAACCTATGGTGGAGTTTGAGTTATTCATTTTCAATGAAATATAATAATGAAATAATGTGGTTAGTGAAATAGACTAAGGACATAATGTGGTAAGTGAACAATTTATAAATATGAAAACCTCACTCAAGTAAATATAAAGGGATTATACATTAAATAGAAGTTCCACCTTTAATATGAGACTACTCTCAAAGTTAACCTTTATTAAGGCACATAAAACCTTGTGACAATTGTAATCTTTGCAAATTTATATTAAAATATTACAATGAGATAATGAGACATATATAAATCCATAAATAACTATACTTAGCTGCGAAGTATTAATATATGGAAAATCATAATGCACATTGTTATGTATTAATGTATGTTCTCATTTCATTCTCTCATTATCATTTAATGCTCACATTTTGGTAGAACACTTTTATTGAACTAATTCATTATATTAGTTATGTAGGCAAGATTAACACAATTATCTATTGAATGTTTTACAATTATTTAGATTTTAAGGATAATGCATTTCTAACTTTTATGCTAACCTTACTTTGTATGCATGTTGAGGACACATGATTCAAACCCATCCCTACCAATAAAAAATTCAATCTTTTAAGAAGTATAAGTTCAAAACATCAGCCACCTATGAACATATTTTAATTAATATGATCTTATTTTCTATATATTCCTATCCTTGATATTAAACCTAGAGCATATACAAATATATTTAATACCTTTATTCCACTCACGGGAATACCACTAGCTATACAAACAAGTTGATATTCTAGTCTAAAACTTATTATTATAAACCCAATGATATTTTCATTTCATAACTTGTATGAAGTTGAAAAGGATGTAGTTTTATACTAAACCCCAGTTTGACCTTATTATCTTGTTGTATTTTGTGATGACTATAAGTTCTTGAAATGGATATTAATAATTATTATATATTCTTTTTAGTACAACCTTAAATTGTTAGTTGTAAAACTATTTATCATATTGAAGCTTATGCATAAAAAAAAAATCCATCTTTTAGTATCTTTGCTTGATCATAAACAAGTCATAGGGAATTGTTAAGATCTTAATAAATTTATCTAGTATTTATTATTAAATATTTAATCTAAACTATTTTTTGAATGTGTTATTTCCATGAAATTATAAACTTGATTATTATAATTAAATTTGAATATAATTAATAAAATCATAAGGTATATTTACTCTCAAGGTATGAAGTTTGGAATATAATATATTAATTATGCCATTATTGTAAGACTTGTATGGAAGTGGTCACTAATTAGCTATATGAGGTCCTACTATAAAATTGTAAAAGAGATGTTTAATATGATTTATAAATGAAAGCTCATTTTTTTCAAGATTTAAGTAACCTTAACCTTACTCGAGTTAACTAATTCCTTAGCTCTAAAACATAGATAACTATATAGTACTAATTTGAGCCATGCTTGTTTTTAAGCCTAAGGGTTTAACATTACCTCCATTGTTATGATATAAAGTTATGTTTTTGTTAGGGACTTGAGCCCCAATTAACTAAACTTAGAATGGGTAGTGGAGTTGATAATTATAAGATTTGATTCCTTGGCTCTTTCAAAAGGTGCATGTTTTTTCCTTTATAAATAGATGGATTTATAAATGAAATCTAATCTTTTATATATCTATAAGAGATTGATTGTATTTGATATTGTTTTACCCATTTACTTGGTATGTTATTCGAAGAGGTATTTGGTCATTTTATAAATTATTTTTTCAATATTTCCGTTACAATATTCTATGATGAAGGGATTCAAACTCTCCTAAGTGCGGTGAATATTAAAAGATGAAGCCTGTTTTTTAATTTTCTATGTGCTAGTTATAATATGTACTCAAAAATAAACTCATAAAAAAGAAGGATACTAATATTATGATAATTATTATTATCTTCATCTTATTTATAGGAAGAATTGGATTTGCTTTAATTGAGAGAGATGCAATACTTAATTTCTCATGAAAAAATGTTATGTACCCTTGTGTTGGTAACTAAATACATTTATGGTTACTAAATCCCAAACATGGATAATTTATTGTTGGTATTAATAGTGTTTGGATGTAAACTTAAATTTTTTCAATCACAATTATTATGACAATGATACACATATAATGAGGAATAATCTAGTTCTCATGGTTGCTGGTTATGAAATTTTACAAGCAGATTTGAATTTTCACAATCACAATTATGATGGCAATGATACACATGTAACGAGGAATAATCTAGTTCTTATGGTTGTTGGTTATGAAATTTTACAAGCTTATGATCTAATATGAGTTCTAGTTACTCTACCTCAGTTGTTGGTAAGCATACTTTTTATATATAGTTTAATAGCTATATTATGGTCATTGTCTCTATCTCAAGATTTTTTAAAGCACCTTGTTTTTATATTATGGTAGGGGTACTTGATGGGAGGAACCAGGAAATTGTATTACTAAGAGGCCTCTTTGTAAAAGGTTCTATATTGATTTGGGTAAAATAATTTAAATGCATACATAAATACTAATAATTTCACAAATTCTAAGCTATTATTTAAATATGAATGTACTTAAAAAATCATTATTTGCAATCTAGATTGTGTCAAAGCTCTATTTTAGGAAATGGATTGCTATAATTTTAACTCATTGCTTAAGAAATTATTGAATAAGTAATAAACTTAAAGATCTTATTTAAGCATTAATGCATTTATAATACATATAGTCATTTACAAATTTGAGTTTTAAACTCATAACTCTTATTTAAATCTTAAACCATTTAGCAAGGCATCATTTACAATTTTTAATTAATAACTTTGATTTCTCCTAACTTCAAATCTTTGAGTTTTGTACCTTTGTTGTTCACTATAATTGGAGCTAAAACTTTGTAATTATTAATACTCTTCAATCTATCATTTTTTTTTAAACATTTGGAGTTTGGTTTGCTAGAATGTTGATGTCCCTAAAAAGATTGAATTCTATTAGAAATTTGAAATATTGTTTCATGAATAATAATATTATCATTTTTATGAATGGTAATATTATGATTTCCCTTCGTATAGGATAGTAGGAATGTATAAAAAATATTATAAGGTAAAGAAACACATGGATAACCTCCTACTGCTTAAATGGACAAAGAAGGATCACATTTATAACTTACATTTATTTCATAGTTTAATAATTTGCATCAATTTGCCCATAATTCATAGGACTTACATACATCAATTTTTATGAATTTATATCACTTAAGACCATTATTTCCACTCATTCATGGGGTATATTTATTTATATATATTTTTTGTTTAAAGGAAAAAAAATATTAGTTTAGCTTAATGATTTAGAGTTGTCTGCTCTAATATGTCAATCACCACACACCACATTAGTTTAGTTTAGTTTAGATTGATGAACTCTTTATAATTATTTAGACGGTGTGAAGTGACACTCACCACAAAAAAATTGGGAGTCTAACCCATGCTTAGACTATAAATTTCATGGACATTTTTTCCCAGATGGTGCGAAGTGCCCCTCACTAAAAATATAATGTTCCAATTTTCCATGTCAATACACCTATCACATTGAATTTTAGCAAGCTTTTTTCAATGTTTCAAAGCAAAGACTTGAATAATGTTCAAACCTAGCAATATCAGATCACATCCATTTATGTCAAAATCATTCAATTTCTCTTGCCTTCTCATTGTTGACAAGAGTTTTTCCCATTTCCACAACTAACATCAAAATAAATTGGATGAAAATACTAAATCAATAATGGAAATGATTGCTCAACACTCAACAATCAATTTAAAGAAATATACACAATTCATTTTATAACTCCTTACTTCAAGATAATTGAGGCAAGAGAGAGAAAAGAGTACTTGAAGCTGAATTTTGTGTGATATAATGGAGGCGTAGGAGAATGTGAACATGGTCTATTTTTTCAAAGATAGGCCCGCAACAACCTCTTTGAACACAACCTAATTTTACAAAGATAGGCCCACAACAACCTCTTTGAACATAGTCTAATTTTCCAAAGACAAGGGCAACAATACTAACAAAAAAAAATGGAAAGTGGTGCATTTATTCTAATTCAATGGCAATCAGATCATGAAATTTTAAATATTAAATGGTTGGTCAAATTAATATGGAATTGAAAAATGCATGCAAAGTAGTGCAATGGTGGAGGAAGTTGTTGGGACACAAAATTCGAAGAGGGTTGGAATTAAGGGGGTTCGAACAAAGGGGGTTTGTGTTCCAAACCCATGTGGCATCAAATCTTACTCTTTTAAGTGGAAAGCTCTCATTGGCTTGAAAATGCCATTTCAAATGCCACATTTTAGGAAGAAAAATAAAATAAAAATACATGACTCCATGTGTAAATAAGGTTATTTATTAGCTTTCTTATATATATATATATATATATATATATATATATATATATATATATATATATATATATATATATATATATATATATATATATATATATATATATATATATATATATATATATATTTATTTATTTTGATTTATTTAATAACATATTGTTATTTATAAAGTAAAGTATCATCTTTTCATTGTACAAAGAAAAATATTAGAGTGTGAGTTAAAATTTAAAAAAATTATTGATGCACTTGATATTAAGTTGTTGTTCCAACGATAAAAAATAGATCCATTTCTACATATATATAAAAATTATTGCGAGTAGAAGTCAAAGTGTCGATATAACGTGCCATGATCATTAAAAAATTAATGAATAATAAATAATATTTCAAAAAATTATCTTCCACTACATCCATATCCATGTTTCTAGGACATCTTTGCAATAAATCTTTAAAAAGTATTACATTTTTTTTGATGAATCACGTTTTACACAATGATCTTTAGCTAAGAGCCAAGGACTGAGGGGTGTCCATTTCGTCAAAGTCCCCTGGGGCACAATCCCGGCCTCATCCCTTTTCATGTGTCAGGTTTGCTAGTAGCAATAATTGATCCCAAGTGGGCTCTTCGTGCAACTTCATACATTTTGAAAATATTATGGCAAGGAGATATCAAGCACTCAATAAAATTTATATACATAAAACATACACACTATATATTTAAGTATTCAAAAATATATATATTTTTTTTAAAAAAATTTGAAAAAAAATATAAATATAATCTACACTTAAAATTTAATATTTCATTAATTTACACTATTTTCGCATTTGCTATGATTTAATCATTATTGCCTATACAAATTAAAAAATGTGCCCATTGTCATTTTTTGTTGTCATTATTATGCTCCAACCCAAATAAAGTTTTGGTTTTTTGTTTGGAAAAAAAAAATCGCAATATTTTATTCGCAAAATAAAACTGTTTTCCTTCTTTACATTGTTTTAAGGAGGCTTCTCCTCCTTTTATTCCGGGTCTTTTTTCCTCTTTCATAGGACCCATGCTCAACAACTCTTGGATGTGAATTTTCTAAGTTTGGAAGTTAAACAAACAATACATATCCTCTTTGTGTCCACATAGAACCCACCCTTGTAATACAAATATTCATTCATACATCTTTAAATTGTGTGACAAAATAAACTTAGTGCTAGGGTTTGAAGGAAATAGGAAGAGGTAGCATACCTTAAACACTCGCAACCAATTGGACTTTTCTCTTGATGTTGTAGTCCTCCATGACCAGTTTTAGCATTATTTCTTGTGTAAAGAACAGTGGGTTGGGCGTTCATACGTTGTAATTAAAATGAGTAAACAAATTGAGCAGGGGAATACATATAGATATAATTATAAGGTGCCTCTTCAAAATTATCTTACTTCTTTTAAATCATATTATATGAATGGTAGGTTACATAGATGTAGATACATTTACCTAAAATGTCTCTAGGAAAATATCACCTCTATATAAAATATCATAATATTATTGTTTAAAGAGGTGAGACTGGATCAACGCACTTAAAAACTCCAATATGTCGGTTCGGCCACAGTTTACAGGCACATCCGCTTGACTATTACAAATAGAATAAGAGTTTTTTGTAGGTTGTAGTTTCAGAACCTTAAAGGGGAAACAAGTTTTTGCTAACCATTATAATTTCTGTGATGAATGCAACAAAAATTGTCTATTATCTGTGCTTGGATCAAATTTCAGTTGTGTGAAACTCTGAGTTCTAGTTTTCCATCTATATTTTGAGTTCCAGTTTTACATTCATGGCATCTTCCTCCTCGTCTCAGCAAGAAATCGTGGAACATGATCTGCTCAGCGAAAGGGAAGGATCAGTTGTGTCCCCAGAATCATTTGATGTTTTCATCAATCATCGCGGGCCTGACGTCAAAGAAACTCTGGCTGCCCGACTTTACGATTCTCTTCGGGCCGTAGGATGCAAGCCATTTCTGGATTCTGAAGAGCTAAAACTGGGAGATATTATTCCTTCTACCCTAAAGAATGCCATATGCTCTGCATCAGTACAAATAGCCATCTTTTCCCCACGATATGCAGAGTCCACTTGGGCTTTAACTGAACTACAACTCATGCTAGAAACTGAGGCTATGTTTATTCCTGTGTTTTATAATGTGAAGCCTAAGGATCTCCAGGATATCAAAAAGGGAAATTATGCTAAAGCATTTTCTGATTTTGAAACTGAGAAGAGGAATCCCAACCAACTTGAGAAGTGGAAAAAAGCCCTAAAGTCTGCTTCTTTGGTCTCTGGCTTCAAGTTCTCCGATCCTCTGTATTCGTAAGATGCCGTTTGGATTTTCTTTTGTTCAAGATTCATTATTATCTTTTGTTTTCCTGAAAAACTGATTGATTTTATCCTAGCAAGGGTTATTTCTCATAAAATTCTTGTTTCTCTTGCATTTTTTCAGCCTTTTCCATGAAAAAATTGTGTCAGCTGTGCAACAAGAGGTAGCAAGAAGAAAACCTTTAGATGTTGCGAAACATAAGGTGGGACTTGATGAACTTGTGGGAGAATTTGAAAGCCTGTGCCAACAGAACGAGGACGAAAACTTCCAGATCATTGGCATCTTTGGAATGGTTGGTTCAGGAAAGACCACCCTAGCCAAAGAATTTTTCAACCGGAAACGTTTACAATACAGTGGATCATGTTTTGTGTCTGATGTGGGAGAAGCATATGCCAAAGGTGAAATGCGTGATTTGCAATCTAAGATCCTTAAAGATCTGGTAAAAGTAGATATCACTATTCAGAGTATATCTGACGGAACAACCGCTATCAGACATTATCTGGAAAGAACAAGCGGTAATTCGCGCTTCCTCATTGTGGTAGATGATATCAGCCGCTTGGAGCAGTTAGATGCTCTGCCTTTCAGAGATGCACTCAAGCACGGGAGTCTTGTAATTGTCACAACCCGTGACGAGAGGCAGTTGACAAATGCTGGAATTACTCTTCGTTATAACATGAAACCAATGGACACACTCCATGCAAAAGAACTCTTCTGTTGGCACGCATTCGGTCAATCGAATCCTGCCAATGGATTTGAAGGTTTGGCAGAGAGCTTTGCGAAGACATGTGGAGGTTTACCTCTCTCTCTCAGATTGTTGGGCGGGCATGTTTATGGTAGTGACAAGGATTATTGGGAGTTAGAATTAGCCAAAGTTAGAAAGATGCTGCCTGATGACTTGAAACAAATACTTAAAATAAGCTTCGATGCATTGGATAGAGAGCAAAAACAGATTTTTATGGATATTGCTTGTTTCTTTATTGGTAAACCGAAGACCATGGCCATAAGAATATGGAAAGCATCAGGATGGAGCGCTGAACACGCACTTCAGCGTCTCAAAGATAAGTGCCTTGTCGAAGTGAGATACGAAGTGGGGTATGTGCCTGGCGAGCTTGTTCTTAACATGCATAATCACTTCCGTGATCTAGGAAGAGAGATGGCAGATGAACTACCAAGTCCTCTTCGCCTATGGCGACCCCAATATCTTATATCTTTGGTGTGCTTTCTTTAGATATTTTATAAAGCTTCTGAACATTTTTCCTTAATCTTTGGGGTGATTCCTTTAGATATTTTTAAAAGCTTCTGAACGTTTTTCCTTAATGCAGTCTTTATTATTTTTCCAAGCAAAGCACAAATGTAACATTGGTCTTTAAATGCAGGGCTCAAAGGGGTTCCGAAAAATTCTACAGGAAACAAATGGCCGGTGTTTCCACTCAATTTTTGACTCGTCCATGGATTCTAAAATTACATATTTTATAGGAAATTCAAATAACTGTGCTCAGAGATCGACAATCTTGCTATGGCTGGAGCTTGACCTGAAACAGAGTCATCAAGTGAAAAACATTCCTTCATGGATTCCTCTGCAAAATTTAGAGTGTTTAAAAATTATTGATGGACGCCTCCAAAGATTGTGGCATGAAGATTTATATATATCTTCTCTTTCATGGATTCCTCGGTCACTTTTGCAATTTTTCCGGAGTAATGCCCAGGTATTTTGTTTTTCTTTGTCAAAAATGACGTCTCCTTTAATGCTAGGATATTCATTTTAGAATGGTAGTTTCATGATGACGATCTACAATCACAAAACAACTGTTTGAAAGAAATTAATTGTAAATTTCAGGTCCCTTCGCAGTTGAAAGAGCTGATCATCGATACAACAGAATTGAGAGAGCTTCCAAATACATTAGGGACGTTGAACTATTTGGAAAATCTAACCCTCAAAGGAAGATATTCTGAAATGTCCAAATCCAAGTTTATAAGATGGGAAGGGAGATCGGTATCAGATTCTCTTAAAAAACTCTTTAATCTTAGAAATTTGGTTTTGTGGGATATCTTTTTAAGTGGAGAATTGACTTTGAGCAATGGTAGAGATGCAGCCAGTTTTGAGTCTTCCATAGGCAACTGTATGAGTAGCCTTAAAACCATACAGATTCGTTTTGTAAAACTTACATCCAAGATCTCAATTAGCGGAGAACATTGTCCCAGCCTTGAATCTCTCCGCCTTGACTCCATGGAAGATCTGAATGAACTGGATTTAAATCTAGTAACAACACTAGAATCACTTAAGCTGATGTATTGTAGAAAATTGAAAACAGTATCAGGCAACCTTGATCTGGGAAAGCTTGCAATATTTGAAATAAAGGAATGTTCGGAGCTAGAAGAGCTGCCTAGTCTTGCACAACTAAGTTACCTTGAGATGATTACCATTGGTCAGTGTCCGAAGCTGCGGAATATAAGAGGTATTGAGGATTTGGAAGGATTGAAATACTTGTATATTTCAACCGGCAATGGAGGTGCAGATGTATGGAAATGCATTCAAAGGCTGAAGGTACTAAATACTTGTCATGTTCTAGGGTGGAAGGAATTTTATCATTGTTTATGTTGAGCCCCCCACTGTTTTTTTTTGTGTTCGAGCGAAAGAATGACTATAAAGTTGCAGTTTAAGTTGTTTCTAAATTATTTGTTGGTTTTTATTACTCCTCTCAAAATCATTTCTTTTCTTTAACTATTCCTGTGAAAATATGTTCACTATTGAGGTACTCAAGACATTTTCTTTTTCAATTCAGAGACTTCCCTCCGAGTTTACCACTGTGATTGGGAAAGCAGTTGATGAAGCCGAGTTAATTTTGAATGCCAATTTCTTTTCCAGCTTGATTGATGCGGAAGCAGTCACTGATTCTGACAGTAAACTGAAGGCATCAGCGAAGCTGCCAGACTCGATAAGCGTAATCATCATATGCGCTTTGATTCACAGCACTTATGAAGGGGAAATGAAGACACCTGTGACTCCAGGAAAAAGAATAGTCACTATTGTGCGTAGTGGTCAAAGTAGGATATACGAACATCACAGCCCCGATTCCAATTTGAAACTGCTCCATGCTGAGTTAAATAAGAAGTGGATCGTGACCATCAACAAAGGGGAAGAACCGAGAGCCCTGCATATATTCAAGACAATTATTGGTCAGCTATACCAAGGAATCCCATAGTGCACAAGATATGAGTTTTTGAAAGTCTCTTTTGTGAAGGTAATGTATATTGGAGTGATCCGAGCTCAAAACTTACCCTCTTTTGTAAAATGGGGCCAAACCCCATTTTTTGGTATTAAAAAATGACAAAAAGAACTGGCATTTAGAGAGAGAACATTTTGGAAAAAGTGGTTATAAAGTAAAAGACAGCCTCATGGCTTTCCATATCAAAATAGCCAAGAAATTTGTGACGCACAGAAAATCACAAATAGCCCAAGTGGGCACTCGTTCCATCTGAGCATTGAAATACACATCCGCTGGTTTTAATTCTACTACTTAAGAGAATATTAATTATTAACAAATCAAAATCTCTTCTAGTTTCACAGTCAGCCATAGCGCAAACCATTTTAAAAACACATCAAGATTAATTTAAAAGGTGTAACATGATATAACCAAAAGGAGCAATGCTTTCCATATATAAACTCCTTGAGATTGTCAGTAGGTATTAATCCTCTTGAACTGGATTTACCACCTTACCATTTGCATCCAAAATCCCTAGAAAGATATAAACTTGATGGCTTTTGATTGTTTCCTCTCGCGCTTCACATTGGCTGCATTCAAGAGGACATGGAAAAGTCTATAAAAGGACTTTAATTTTTAATTTTCTTTTTCATTTTCTTTTCTAGTTTTGCATGCTCCCTCTGATAAGGTAGGGTAGATTGCTAATTTTTATTATTTGTTTCTTTTTCTATTACAGATACATGAAAGCTTCAGCCTGCTCAGCATGAAAATATTATGTTCAGCGCCACAATGGTGTCCTCTCTGTTGGCGGACGTGGACTTCCAGCTGTGCAAGAAAATATAATGATCAGCGCCACTTCCGTCCATCCACTCCACCAACGGCATTTATTTCTCACTTCTTTCTTCCGATACTTGGAAATTATGCTCTGTTTTTTGTAAAAATGAATCAAGGGCAAGGTACTCTGTTTTTGGATGAATGCATGAACAAAAGAGCACTGGCAGCTCTCTTTTGAAACGGCATTAATAAAGTTCTGTTCTGTTCTTAATATTTTTGCTGTAGGCTGGTTTTGTGTTTCATAATTTGTGTTTAGTCCTCTCTGCATTCCAACACTCTCTTCCTAGCACCCTCCTCTTTTCTTGCTGAAAAATTGTTGCTCCTTCAGAACTGGTAAGAGCAACTTCTTTCCTTCTGATCCTTCAGAAATACCAGCACACTAACCCAAAAACCCAGAAAAAACCAAAAAAAAGAACGCTGACGGTTAATAATTAAAAAAAAAATACTGTCCCTTATAAATGAGAAATATTATTGCCCCTTATAGGGAGTATCCATTTCAATACCTGCATCGTGTAAATGCAATTCTTACCAACGCATTGTTGCAATGAAAGTTGCAGATGTTTCATTTTATCTTCAATATCTGTTATGTCAATTTTAGTCCTCTCTTGGTTGTGCGGACAGACTTGACAACAGCTTTTGATGTACAGCTTTTCGGGATCGCATATTCCTGTCACTGTTTTCAAATTATCACAATCGGTAACGTCAAGATAACACAGTGTTGTTGGCACTGTTTTGCTCTGCAGCTTCCCACATTTTAAAATGTTAAAATACGATCTCTTTTGATAGCAAGTCAGAAATGGCAGCTCTTGAAGCTCCGGGCATTTATAGATCCATAACCATACGAGATCAAGGTTACCTGTCACTCTTTCCAGATTTTTACAATCAATGAATGTAAGACTCTTGACCTTAGGCACCCTTCAATTGTAAAAATCTCGAGCGAACATAGGGAGGAAAGATATGACAAATCCTCAATCTCGGGACAGTTACGAATATTTAATATCACAAGCCCGGAAAGTTCAGATAACCCAGCTACTCTTCTCAAGCTCTTCCAATCATTCAGTTTAATGCATATCAGCTTCAACTATCAACTGTTATACCCTCCAGACAGTCCATACCGACGAGACACAACTCAAGCTTAAGCTTCGCACATTTAACAATGTTTAATTCTACAAGTTTGGTAAGATCAGATATTCCTGACACACTCTTCAAATTTTCACAATTTTTAATTTTAAGCCTTTCCTGTAAACCAGATGAACAAAATTTAACTCCTGAAGCTCCTAACATTCACTAAGCTTCAATTCTACAAGCTTCTCAAGATGTGATATTCTTGACACATTCTTCAATCTTTTACAATTTTCAATTCTAATCCTTTCCATGCAGCTGCTGAGATGAAGTAAATTTAACTCTTGAAACTCCCAACATTCACTTATGTTCAATTCTACAAGCTTCTCAAGATGGGATATTCCTGACTCAAATTTCAGATTCGTACAATGCACAATTGTAATTTCTCAGACAGCTTTGAGGGCAAAAATTTAACTCCTCGAGGTCATGACATTCTCCAAGGTGAAACAATTCAAGATTTTAAAGATCAGATGCTAACAATCTTTTCAAAATTTGACAATTGAGAACTGTAAGACAATTCAGCGTCTCTGATATGCCTAAGGAATCTGGAAACTCTTCCAGAAAGAGTGAAGCAATCTGAGCTCTTTCAACTTGGAGGGTGCCTGCAGTTCAAAATAAATTTGTTTTTAACTTTCAATGCTAAACAATAGTTAGAAAACTATCTTAATTTTTGGGGGAGAAAACAAAATACCTATATTCTCCCACTTGTTTCTCTTCAGAACTTTTAATGTTTGCAAGGCAGACTCAGCACTCCATCTGGGACCCTCCCATACTGTTATTGTTAGGATCTACACATAGCTCTGATACCAATTGTTAGGATCCACTCCTTAAGAGTACACTTGATTACCTTTGTATAAGCAACTAAATACGAAATTAAACCAGAAGTAATAAGTAACTAGAAATCAGAAACAACAAAGAATAAGAGATACGAGAAACAATACAATCTGCATTAACACTCTTCCAAAAGGAAATACAATGAAAAAATCTCACTCTTCTCACACCTCTTGGGTGTACAGTAATTCTCCCTCAAGAGTTCTCTCTCTCTCTCTCAATTACAATCAACAATCAACTCAATGGTTGTTTTGCCTACATCCAAGTGACATCAACTCAACCGTTGTTGCCTCCTCTCCACAGATCTTCTTGATCTTGCACCCTGCAGATTTTCTTGACCTTGCACCCTGCAGATCTAATTGATCTTTCTTCCATTACAATACAGCCCCATGGGTCTCTTAAATAGATCCCAAACCAAACAATAATTAGAAATGCAGACTCAAGACTAAAATTAGTCCTTACATGCAAACTAACTGTTCGTCTAAAATTAGAACAGTTCTGGAATGCACAAATAAATGATGTTGGTTCCTGTCTGATCGATGCCGGCCGACTATAACCGATGTCGGTTACTGTGTAGCTGAATATAACCGATGTCAATTGGCCTGACCGACATTGGTTACTATGTAACCCAACAACCTCCACATTTGCACATTAGTGAAGCTTTTAGCTCCACAACTTAACAATCTCCCACTTGGAGATAAACTACTGCACCTGTACTTGTACCTGTACAACAACATCCTCTAATTTGTTTCTGGCTTGTATCCCCATCTTCAAGTTCAATCTTGAAGGCCAACAAAATTTGAATGAAGATTCAACTTCTCTTTTGTTCCCGGCTTTGTTAACATATCTACAGGGTTCTTATCCTTGCTAGCCTTTGTGACTGCAACAACATTCTGCAACTCTGAAATCCAGCTAATCGCCGTTCCACCAACAGTGAACACATATCCTGTGGTGCTTCTCTTGCCATCCAAGTCACCTGCCATATCCGAATCTACATACCCATGTAGAGAAGTGTTTGACCCTGCATAACATAAATACCTTCTGTTGGTCCCTCTCAGATACCTGAGAATCCACTGAACTGTTTTCCAGTGCTTCTTTCTTAGATTGGCCATAAACTTGCTGACAACTCCCACTGCTTGGGCAATATCAGGTTTAGTACATACCATGTACTTAATCTCATCATATGATTTAGGACACTATTCTGTGTTTAACTTGAACTGTCCAGCCATAGGTGTGCTTACCGGTTTTGCATCCTTCAAATTGAACCTCGCCATCACCTTATTCACATAATCCTCTTGAGACAAAATCAACCTATGATTTTTGCAGCCTCTCTTAATGCTCATGTCAAAGATTACTGCTCCTAAATTCTTTATGGCAAATGTCTGAGCTAATTTTACCTTTAGCTCAGTACGTCCCTGCATGTATGAACCTGCAACAAGCATATCATCTACATACAGTAACAGGATAATGTAGCTACTATTATCCAACCTGGTAAAATAAACACAATGGTCACATTGATATTGACTAAAGCCATGCTTTGTCATAAACCTGTCAAACCTCAAATACCACTGTCTTGGAGCTTGCTCAAGACCATATAACCTAGCCTTCTGTCTCACCTGTCCATTCTCTCATTTCTTTAACCTGTAAATCCATTCATTTTTTAGTGCTTTTTTTTCGGTTGTTAACTCAACCAAATCCCACGTTTGGTTCTTTTCCAAGGAATCAATTTTCTCATTCATGCCATGCTCCCACTGTTTCCTAGATTCTACCTGCATTGCCTCTTCAAAACTTCTTGGTTTTCCACCAACGGTGAGCAACAAGTAGTATAAAGAAGGGGAATAACGAATTTGAGGCTTACTTACCCTTTCAGTCCTTCTTATGGGCGTTTGAGACTCATTGACAGCTTACTGTCTGCCCAAATTTTGTTCTAACAGTGACTGATCCTGGTCATCTCTCGGTCTGCACCCGACCGATGTCGGTTCTATGTGACTGACCTGACCGACGTCGGTTCTAACCTGATCGACGTCAGTTCCTACTTGACCGATATCACCGACTTTGGTCTCCACTGGACCGATGTCGGTTCCTGCCTGATCAATGTCGGTCTCTGCTTGACCGATGTCGGTGTCTGTGTTTTTCTGTGAGTGATGATTTTTACCCGTGAGTTCATTTTGGATCATAACCTTGTCCAAATCAACATTGCCCTGCTCAGAATTATTCAGCCTCTTAAGCTGATCACTGTCCATCACCTTCTCTTTGAAAACCAAGGCTTTTTATTTCTTAAATGTGTCAAAAACATCAGATTTCCACTTTATGCAATAAACCCATACCTTTCTTGTAGCATCATCAATAAAAAAAAGATAACACTGTGATCCTCCAATAGAAGCTCCCTGAGCTAGTCCCCACACGTTTGTGTGAACAAGTTCCAACCTGTGCTTCTTCTTTGTTGACCCAGTTGTGATAAACCTCACTTTCTCCTGTTTCTCAAAAATACAATGCTTACAAAAATCTCGATCTATCAAATCTGAAAGCTTACCTTTTGACTTAAGAACACCCATTCCCTTTTCACCCATGTGACCAAGCCTACAGAGCCACATCTTTGCATCTACATTTGAAGTAGATAAAACAGAAAGAGAATCAGTAATACAAGCAGATAGATAAAGTGTACCTACTTTCTTACCTCTAGCTAATACAAGTGCACCCTTGAAAACTTTCCAAGATTCAGCTGTGAGAGTTACTGTGCAACCCTCATCACCCAACTTCCCTATAGAAATCAGATTCCACTTCAAGATGGGTACATGCATGACATCTTTCAACACCCATGTGTTATTGTTCTGTAATTTCAGCTGCACTTTTCCTTTGCCAACAATTTGACAAGGCTCACCATCCCTTCAATAAATTTTTCCAAAGTCTCCATAGACATAATCATGAAAAAATTCTCTATTTGGGATTGCATGGAAAGAAGCACCAGAATCTAAAACCCATGATTCTACCTGACTATCCAAAGAAAATATGAGAGCATCTTGTGCAACAATACCTACATCTTTTGCTTCTTCATTACCTTCATGCTGATCTTCTTTCAACCAACAATATTTCTTTGCATGTCCTTTATTTCCATAATTCTAGTAGGTGATACTTCCATTTCTGAATTTGGATCTACTGCCTATCTTTGACCTTGATTTCCCTTGCTTACCCTTCTCTCTTTGCCATCCCCTGCTTTCAACACTTAAAGCATTACTTGATGTTTCCCCTGTGTTTTTTCTGTGAATTTTTTCATTCAAGATTACACTAACAATATCATCAACTTTCAAAATATTTGAAGCAGACGCAATATTACTAACTGCCATTACCAAGCTATCCCAACTTTCAGGTAAAGAACATAAGATTAAGAGAGCCTTTTCATCATCAAAAACTATTTTGACTGAAACTAATTGATTTACTAAACCATGGAAATCACTAAGATGACTATATATAGATCCACCTTCTTGCATTTACAAATTAAATAATTTCTGCATAAGATATACCTTATTCGAAGCTGAGGGTTTTTCATATAAATTTGTCAAAGATTCCATTAACTCTACCGTTGTCTTTGCCTGTGATAAGTTGGAAATCACAGACGATGCCAGGCTCAACCTTATAGATCCAAGAGCCTTTCTATCAAGAACATTCCATTCTTCATCTTGCATATATGTGGGCTTACTTGAAACCCCACCCAACGGTAAGTACAGATCTTTCTGATACAGATAATCTTCAATCTGTATCCTCCATAATTGATAATTCTTGCCATTGAATTTCTCCATTCTTAGCTTACTTTCTTCTGCCATTGCTTTACTCCCACTCAAACAGAAATCCCTGTGAGTGACCTGTAATCAACAAACACTAACATGCTCTGTGCTTTTCTTCAACTTGGGCTTTTCTTCAACCTGGCTCTGATACCACTTGTTAGGATCTACACATAGCTCTAATACCAATTGTTAGGATCCACTCCTTAAGAGTACACTTAATTACCTTTGTATAAGCAACTAAACACGAAATTAAATCAGAAGTAATAAGTAACTAGAAATCAGAAACAACAAAGAATAAGAGATACGAGAAACAATACAATATGTATTAACACTCTTTCAAAAGGAAATACAATGAAGAAATCTCACTCTTTCCACACCTCTTGGGTGTATAGTAATTCTCCCTCAAGAGTTCTCTCTCTCTCAATTACAATCAACAATCAACTCAATACCGAGTTGTTGCCTCCTTTCCACAGATCTTCTTGATCTTCCACCTTGTAGATCTTCTTGATCTTGCACCCTACAGATCTAATTGATCTTGCTTCCATTACAATTCAGCCCCATGGGTCTCTTAAATATATCCCAAACCAAACAATAATTAGAAATGCAAACTCAAGACTAAAATTAGTCTTTACATGAAAACTAACTGTTCGTCTAAAATTAGAATAGTTCTGGAACGCATAGATGACCGATGTCAGTTCCTGTTTGACCAATGCCGACCGACTATAACCGATGTCAGTTACTGTGTAGCTAAATATAACTGATGTCGGTTGGCCTGACCGACGTCAGTTACTGTGTAACCTAGCAACCTCCACATTTGCACATTAGTGAAGCTTTTAGCTCCACAACTTAACAGTTATAGCTATACTCTTCTCTCTGTCTGAGAAAAAAATATGCAATATCCAAGAAAATCTGTTGTTCCTCGCTGTCTAGTGCATCAAAGCTTATCTTAAGCCTTTTCTTAATGTCCCTGGGAAGGGTCTTACGAACTTTGCCCAATTGTAACTCCCAATAACTTTGAGTTCTACCATAAACATGCCGCCCAAAGAACTTAAAGAGCCAGAGGTGAGCCTCTACACAAATCTACGAAGGAGGAAACTAGATTTTCATATCCGCTTGGAGGATAACGTTTGCCTAATGCATGCCAACAAAAGAGCTCTGTCCTGTCATTTTTGTTCATTCCTTTTAAATTATAATGAATGGTAATGGCTACGTTTATGAGAACACCTTCATCACGGGTTGTAACAATTACCAAACTATTACCAGAGTTCCTAAGTTTATATATGACCAACAGAGCATCTAGCTGGTCCAAATCATCAATATCATCTAGAACAATGAGAAAGCTCAAAACATTAGCACCTTCTAGATGGCGCTTGAGCAAGCTGGTTCCTTCATCTATACTATGAAATTTGGGGTGATCTTTCTAAAATAGATGTTTGAGAAGATCACGTTGTAGCGAAGGCAATTCAGTTCTGGTAGATGCTTCCCAAACATCAAATAGAAAACATGCTCCTTCGTATTTTGGACGTTTCTTATTGAACAACTCTTTGGCTAGAGTTGTCCTCCCAATCCCACCAATTCCAAAGATGCCAACAATACTCCCCTTGTCTTTCCCCTCTACCTTCAAAGAGCAGAAGCTTTCAAAATCTTCTACCAGCTCCTCAAGACCAACTAATTATTTTTTAACATATAAAGATGCTTTCTTTTCTACCTCTTTCTTCACTGTTGACACTATGTTTTCACATAGATTGTTGTTATCACTAAAATTGCAGTAAAATCAGACTTCGATAAGAATGACATTTTGGGGCTGAAAGTCAATTAATTTTATGGAAAGAAGTAATATGAATAGATTGAAAACACACAGAAGAAATATTACTTTATCATGCTTGCTGAATTCCAAGCCAGTGATAAGTGAGACAGAGAGGATAGCTTCCTTACACTGATCAAGCTTGTCCAGGTGCCTTGACTTATCTTGGTAATTAACGAAGGCATCAGCATAGGCTCCTTTTTCAATGTGTCAGAGTTCCCACGGCTGTACATCATAAAACACAGGAATAATTATAGCTTCACTCTTCACTCTTTTGGAGAAGATAGCTATGTGAAATGAAGCAGATCGGATGGCAATCTCAATGCTGGAAGGAAAGGAATCTCCCACTTGTTTCTCTTCTCAATCAAGAAATGCCCTTATTTCCAACTGCTGAAGAGAATTGTAAAGCTGACGATCCAAAGTATCTTTCACATCAGGGCCTCTGTGGTTGATGAACACATCATACGATCTAATAAAATCATAGAATTTCCTTCTTTTGCAATGAGGTTCAATTGCAAAAAAAATTATGATGTTCCACATTTTGTAGATGAGATAAGGAAGAAGATGTCATGGGAATGGGAAGGGGCAATATGTTAAAAGTTATGGCTTTCTGCACAAGGGTCACAAGTTCGAACTGGCGCATTAAGGGTTGTGGCCTACCTCTATTAAACTTTAAAGATATTAGATAGTTTTATATTGAAAAGGGAGATCAAAGTGAGCTGGACTTCATAAGTAGGCTTATAAATAAATAAAAGGTTCTTTCATAGAAAAGTTATAAATAAAGAAAACATTTTTTGGTGAGAATAGGGAGAAGATGTTATGGAAATGGAAAGGGAAAGTGTGTTAAAAGTTATGACTTTCTGCGTGAGGGTTACAAATTCGAACTAACACATTAAGGGTTGTGGTCTACTCCTATTAAAATTCAAAGAAATTCCATGATTTTGTATTCATTAAACTTCAAAAAAATTGATTGGTTTTATTTTCATTAAACTTTAAGAAATTCGATGGTTTTATATTAATGAAAGAGGGAGAGCAGAGAGCTCACGTTCATGAGTAGGCTTATAAATAGGATGTTGTAGCAAGGTCATTCGTGGAAAAAGAGGGGAACCCTGTAAAGGAAATCAAGCACCGATGTGTACTCTTACATCCTTGAACTGATTTTGTGCCCAGATTTGAACATTTTAAATTGTTTCCCTCATTTGACAATTCCTTAAGCTAAGAATGAGAAAGATCCTATAATCCCAAAATCTCTTCATGTGCATCATCTTCATTAACATATTTTCCTTCTTCCTATTCTTGGATAGATTCCATATCATTCATATCCTCTGGATTGTGCTTCTAATTTTTGCCTTTAGAGAGTTATGGGAAAGATTATTCAATCACCTTGTCATCAACACCGACCATTTTATCAACAATATTTTCAGTTGGTTCCTCTTTTTGGAGGCTGGCAAACCTATTTTGAGATTTCACTTTTAAAAATTTTAATTCTACTTTTGTGCCCTTTATTTCTTCTTAGGTTATTTGAAATCTTCCACTATTTTTCCTTGAACTAATTGCTTTTGTTTGGGCAATTAGTAGCAAAGTGTTCATGGGTATGACAATTTATGAATTTGAAAGGAATGTTTTCATAATGTGAGTCTTCAAGCCATTTTCTTGTTTTTAATGGGGATTTAATTTATAGGGGAAGGGGTTTGGAGAGATCCAATTATACACATATTCTTATATAAAAAGCCATGTGTCTTGTTTCAATTGTCTTATCCATTCAACTAAATTCCCCAACTTGGTTGCCCACTTGTTTGAAAATGTCCTCAGACCAATATTCTGTTGGTAAACCACACATTTGAATCTAGATAGGAACAAATTTTAAGTCCTCTATTTTCACATTAAATCCTGCATCTAATGGCCTCATGTGCAGGCCAACTCTGCCCGTGAACCATGCTCCATTTTTGAAGTGTTTATCCTTCTAATTGGCAGAATAAAAAATAACTAGGAAAAATCATTACTTGTTTTGCAAATTGAATGCCCCAATTTTTGCATAATGAAATTTGTAAATCCCAGGGCTAGGTCAAAACCCTAAGAATTTGTAAATTAAGGTGCAATCTTTAAAATGGTTGATTGTGATTTCAAGTTCTTTGTCTAAAATTTTAATCACATGCATCTCTTTTGAAGCTTTCATGGTCAGATCTCTGGTGGTCAACCTTTGTCCCTGAGATGAGGGTGTTGATTTCTCACCCTATTCTTTATGTTCTAGATTAATTTCCATTGCCTCCTTTGCCTTTCCATTGTCTTTGAATTGCCTATTACCATATCCATAGGGGAGGAGGGTTTTGAGCTCAAAGCATTCAAGAATCTGCACATGAGGAGAGGTCGATCTGGCCATAGGGACATCTTACCTTTCTCTTTGGCAATGAGAGTATGTGGCACCACAAGGCTCCACCCTAGCACTCGCCTCCTTAATCAGAAAACCCTTATCAAAACTTGAAACCCTTGCTCCACTAAGTGACACCACTGATGGTCATGTGGAGGGTTGAGGGACATAGGGCAAAGCCCTAATTTGCACATAATGAATGCATTCACAAAATTTTACTAAATCCTTATTTTAATTTTTTTTTTAATAAGTGTATCTATAATATATAATTACATATTTATTATTTTCATTGTAATGATGGTATATATTATTATTTATATTATAAATATAATTATATGTGTGTGTGTCTATGTATCTATAATATATAATTATATATTTATTATTTTTAATGTAGTGATGGTATTTATTATTATTATTATTATTTTATATATCCCAGGATTTGAAGAGGACCCTCCATTAATGAAGGACAAACTCCTAGTTATTTGAGTTAGCGTCTACCCCTAAACTGCGATGCATCACAGGGTGCCCAGTAGGAATTGAACTCGAGACCTATGTGATCGAAGCCGTTGATTCTATCCACTCCAGCTAACCCTTGGTGCTAATGATGGTATATATTATTATATTATATGTTAAGTTACTATTTTTGACTAATTTAACTATTTAAAACCTAATTAGATGACTCTAAAATCCTTTAGAAAAAAAATGAAAAAGGCATCTTCAATTAAATATGCCTCTTATATAATCTAATTAATCAATATAAGATGTTATATGCAAATAGACAAGGATCTAGATATTTCTCATCCTTTTTCATTCTCATTCTCAATAACACTTACAAAAACTATTGTATTTGTAACTCTGAATAGAGGAAAGGTAAAAGTGTTTACAAGACCATAAGTGCTGCCTATTTTGGGTAGTCTATTGGACCTAGGGGACACTCAATTTACTTTATTGAAATATAATTTTAAAAATCTTCTACCAATGAAATTTCCATCTTTTTTTGTAAGGTTATAATGAAATGGTTGGAAGTGATATGTGGATACTCTTATTAAATATTATTTCTAACAATGAATATAAGTGTATTACCTCAATTGTCAATGATTAACAATGTTTTAATATTTGATGCAATCTCTAGTCCTTTATTTATATGTAGAACATAAAATGTTAAATGGTTTGAAGTACCAACTAAACCCTACCCATTTTTTGTGGTTCTTATTTTATCAGGGATTATCTTTAGGTGCCCCCTTATACATAGGTTACGTTTTATAGATCGAATGTCTATTTTGTGATTGTTCTAAAACTATTAAGCACTTATTTTTAACTAAATTAAAAACAAATTATTAAATTTGTCACATTCAAGTTGACATTACTTAAATTATTATATTTATCGTATACAAGTTGACTTATATTTAAATCATTATTATTACACCATAGGCACTTTCATTGAGAAGCCCATTCCATATATTTGTCTCCGCATTTTAAATTTCATTTACATCCTTTGGAGGCACACACATGTATAATTCCAATATCATAAATTATACCCACACTGACAAATGTGTGTATACACACAATACCACTATTGAAGATTATCCCTACAGTAGCATGTATGTATATATACATAATATCGATGTCAGAGATTAAGATTCATGATTTTTTTTTTAAATAAAGTAACATAACCTTAAATTGTATAGAAATACACACCGAAATAATAATGATACATAGTTCATGTAATTGGGAAGGCCAATGGATGTCTACTTCTATTATTCAAAAATTGTTGAAGCAACAAACAAATATATTAAGCAGTTAATAAACCAAGTCCTATTACAATACAGAGATCCAACAAGACTAGCGACTACAAATATTATCACTAACATTAAAGAAACACTTATAAATATTGACAAATTGTGAGCATCTGTGTCTACCATAGGATACACTGACACCGTCATTTACTATATAAAATCAATGAAAAAATTCTAGTGTAGGGCGCGACACCAATTCTCATCCATATCCAAAATCATAATCAAAACTTGGAATTCAAAATTTATGCAATATCATTATTAAAATAAACGTAATAAACTTGCACAAAGTATATTTTTAAAGTAGTTAATGGTTATGACAATGTAAACATTGTTTAATTTTGTTGACCTTAGGTCATGGGTACCACCATGATAATTTATTCAGATCATAGAATGGTTCTTGCCCCATGTCCCTTTTAATTTTTCTTAGTTTTATTTTATTTTACTAAGTGTAAGTTTTGTAAAGTGAATAAGTATAAGTTGGTAGTCTTACTTCATTTAAAATTTATGATCGATGATTTCATCTCATTTTTTATGTACGAAGTATTAATAAAAATTAATATTACATTTTTACTTGATGTGATAGTGAAAAATGAGGTTGTATATTCCATCATACAAGATGTCAATGAGTTGTGTCACAAAGAGACGTCTTGTTTAATGTGAGCTCAAATAATGACAAAATGGTAAGGAAGGGCAAGGCTAATCGAACCTAAACAAACAAATAATATTCTCAAGTAATGAACAAATGGTGAAGAAGGGCAAGGCTAATTGAACCAAAACAAACAAATAATATTCTAATTCGTAGATAAAGTGAAGGTAATCTTTTTATCGCATCTTAATTTTTTCAAAATATTTCAAATAATTTTTAGTATAGAAATTTAAGAGTAAGTTAGCATATAATATTTGAGAAAAAAAATCTAAATCTATTATTAAAAATAAAAAAATATAAAAAATGAACAATTATTGCATAATGCCGATTTTAATTATAATTTAAAAGATTACACTGGTATCTCTATTAAAATGATTAATAATGTAATATTTTTTTAACTAATGTGAACTATGTTTTTAAAATATTTCTATTTTAAAAAAGAATTGTCTCTCAATTATTTAAATCACCAAAAAAAGATGAGAAAATTGAGTTTTATGAAAATAATTATTTTATTAAAAAAGAAAAAAAATATATAATTATTGCATAGAGACTTTATTTCATTTAAATGAAATATTATACAAATTCATTGCATAGAGACTTTAAATGAAATAGTATACAAATTCAATATAAAAAATAAAAGCAACACTTGTTTTGAGCCATAAAAATAAAAATAAAAATATATTATAAAATTTAAGTTTTAAGCATCTTAATCATTAAATTTTATGATTGTAAAAAACAAATTAGACTCGGTTTAAAAATTGTTAAGGTGCTCATTTTTTATTTAACGTCAATGTTGACATGATTAAAAATTTATGCCCATTTTGAAAAGGGAGTCCAATCTTTATTTTATGGGAAGCCAAGTGGGAATATTCCAAAGAGAATCATTAATTTTGATAGGATGCGTATTTGTATTTGAACATTTCAGTAGGCCATTGATTGCTTTTTCCAATACAAAATTTTCGCTGCTATTTTTATGTATTTGTTTTAAAAAATTAATTTGGAAACTGCACAAGTTATTGTTTGGGAGTTATTTTAAATAGAAATGATTTGTCAAATTTGGGTTAGCGTCTTGCTGTTATGGATTTTTTATCTTTTGATTTTGCGTTAATTATTTAATATTTTTTATGATGATATTATGATTTGTTTCTACGTAGAGCTTAGTTATTTTTGATGTTTCTGTTTTCAATTTCTAAGTTATACTTAATGTGATTTTGTGGCGTATTTTTAGATTGCCTATTTTTTTTGAATTGTTTCTATATTTGTTTTAGCGAATTTATATATAAATATATTTTATCAAAAAAATTATATATTAATATTTACCAAAAGTTGAGATTGGTATATATATATATATATATATATATATATATATATATATATAGAGAGAGAGAGAGAGAGAGAGATTTTTATGTTATTAGATGGTGTAACAAACTATCACTCTGATCACTCAAACTATAACCATTTTAATATTGCAATGGATATTTAAATATGTGTGTTCGTGCATGTGTGTGTGTGCGTGTGTACATTGCAATAATAAAAGGGTTATAGTTTGAGTGATGAGGGTGATATTTTGTTATGCCATCTAACAACATAAAAATCTCTCTAAATACTTAGAAAGGATAGGGCTAAGTTAAGTTTGTTGCATCATCTATTAAGCTATAAATGCTTCTAGATTCTTGGAATGGATAGTGTTAGGGGTTTATCCAAAGGAATCAAAGATGGTGATATCAATGTAATTTAATTGGTTAGAATAAAAGCATATGCGTAAAGGCCTAGTGGAATGGTAAGTTGGAGACACCTATTAAAGAGAGATCAAGGTTCCAATCATGTATGTCTCCAAACTATGCAAGGCTATCCAAACTCACCATGTGACCTGCAAGAACACAATCCATTTGTACAGAGGTAGGAGAGGACAAATGAGAGAGATTGAATGCACTACTACTAGCATTAATCAACAATCACATAAGTACACTGATTACAAACATTTGAGAAGGTAATAAACAACTTTATTCAACATTCCAAGACATAATATAGGTGTTTAGTTGAGCAGGGATTCACCATTCTCAATCAAAGGATCCATAACAAGCCCAAATGGACGAGGCCAAAAACAATCTTGTCATCCTCTTTAACATGTGTTGCTCAACTTGATGAAGAACTTCACCAAGTGACATACGAGTTCTTATTTGAAGAGTTACAATGCACTTCTTGAAGGAGCAGTTACAACTTAGAATCTTGACACATGGCATCTTGGCCTCATTAGCAACCTCCATGCCACTCTCAGCTCCTCAATGTTTCTCCTATCTTCAATTGACATCTTTTCTTCTCTCCTAGTCATGGTAGAGATTCTTATTCATTAATTTTATAGGCTTGCTAGTCCATTACGTCTGATTTGTTTGGTATTAGCCATTAGAATGGAAATAAGACCTCTATGATAACTTGATACAAGGTTTATGGACATATCTCAGAGCTTTAAAACATATTATTATATGACCCATAGCTTCTAAGTGATCCAACCATGCATCTTTATCTCTCCTAGGTGACCATATCAGCTTTTCATAAACACCTTTGAACTGCCTTTGGAAATTGGACCTATAGGAACACTTTTAGAAGCAAGATATTGGATTTTGGGATCAAGTAAGGTATAATACCTTCCAAACCAACCTACCCAATGGTTTTCATTTGTTCATAAACTCAAACACCCTATTTTGAGCCTAAAACCCAATAAAAGTACAATATTAAATGCATTTATAGAAGTGAAATTACAAGCAAATTACATGGTGATGACCTTATTGTAGTGTATAATTTTGATCAAGAATTTTTTAGGTGAATTCAATTCATTTGGATCAGTAAATTTCACCTTCTTTCATATTAAGCTCTTACTAGGGTTTAAGTAGGGTTTAGGGGTGTTTAGGTTCTTAACTATGATTCATAGAGTTTTGCACCTTAACCTGAAAACAAATTCTATTGAGTTGAATTCCATACTCCTCTTTAACATCCATAAACTCCATTATATTCCATGCACATTTAACTCTGACTTCTAAGCAAAATAAGATGACCATTTTTTACTATTAGGCCTACTTGAGAGCTCGAGAAAGGTGATTTTGCATGATAAGGTGTAAAAGTGCTTAGTTTTGGATCCAATTATGTCCTTTGGATTTGTTAAACCTTTTAAGAGGTGTTCAAGTAGTCTTTAAATCCATTCAATCCCTAAATCACATTTGCAGCTCCTTAGACTCATGATTAGGGTTTAAGAACAATTTGGTGTTAGTCACCCTAATGACATTATTTTGCAATTTACTTCATCAATAAAGGAGTTAAAAAATACATAGGATGTTTAATTAGAATATTTATCACCTTATTTAATCCCTCATTATTAAAACTCATCCTCAACAAGGAAACTTCATCCACTTGTTTCCATATAGGCCTATGTGTGCTCATTTAGGCCTTCTAGGCCTAACCAGGGTTCTTTACCCCTTTCACAACATTCAGTCACTTGAAAAATTTATGAAGAATTTTTTAACCACCTTTAAATTAATTATATATATCATTTATACTCTCATCAACTTCATGGTTTCAAACAACACTCACATTTCTCTCCAATTCTCCTAAGCAGGCCTGTAAGTGGTGTTTTAGATCTCTTGACTGCAAGTTTGGAGATTATCTTCTTCATGTGGATCTTTAGTAATCTGAAAAATGTTTTATATTTGTCTCATTTTCTTATTACCTTTACATAATCCTCATATTCCTTTTCTATACATCACAAATAATAACCTTTCCTCATTTCTGCGTTTTACAGACATGCATGCCTATATTTAGGCTTCCTTGGATGCCATTTTGAGAGTTATCTTTTCTATGTAAATTTAGTGATTTTAACTAATATTATAGAGATTACCTATGTTATTCAAGCTTTATATATACCCTACAATATTTATTTTCACATCACTATATAACATTTGGATGATATTGCCTACAAATAGGTCGTA
>JARHVA010001492.1:750000-782500 GCA_037957365.1 Torreya grandis | reverse complement strand
ATGATGAGAATGACTACATTGATGTCCTCCTTGCAGAGTACCATTGTTACCTCTCGATGGAGCATTCCAAGGAAGGGAATATAGGACATGAGTCGCATTATATGGGGCATCACCCCAATGATGGATGAATCTTTGTAGGTTCATGAGCTCCATAACAACTTTATTAGTTTGAATTTGAATTTTCAAGAGAACATTATATATAACCATAGACTTGTTATAAACACCATATCCAAGGACAACATCATCATTAGAAAACAAAGTTAAATTGTGTTCTTTCCATATCCAAAATAGAATTTCCCCTATGAAATATGTCAAACTTGGGTGTACTTTAGTGGCATCTTAGGACTATCACTGAGGAAGATATGATGCCAACTAAAAGGCTTTGGATGAAGAGGGTTAAATAAATCATGAATCCAATTCCACACATTTTGGACTTTAGGGGAAAAAAATAAGTGCATAATAGTCTCTAAATGCTTGTAAAATGGGTATGACAAATGGACCACCCCTAATACACTAGATGCCTTCCAAGCTGTATCCCTTGATAGAGAAAACACTAAGCAAAGTGAGCTAGCTTAGGTTCAACACTAGAAGTCGAAATAGTTTCAAAATGTCTACCACAAGTAAATAGGGAGGATCGAACATCCCATCTGGGATTGAGCTTGTCCGCTATCAAAATATGAGGGGACAACCATTCATAGCCCTTACAGGGAATATAGCTTTGGAAAGGGGTGTTAACATACCATTTCTAATCCTTTCACCAAGGGTGAGAAGAGGTCAAAATATTTTGTGTATCATATCTGTAGGGATGAAAAAAAAATCTCCTCATAAGATTCCTTGTCTACAAAGGAAAATTTATATTTAGACTTCACATCCACCCAAGGGAGCCAAATCTTGATTTGTTTGCGAAATAAGTCTTGCATAGTTCGAATTCCTCTTCTAATAAAATTTAGGGAATGAATCCAAGGAACTTTTACAATAGAAAAAACATGGAAATTGATAATATGGGACAATCAATTTACTTTGTTAAAGTGTAATTTAATAAAATTTTGTACTAATGAAATTTTCATCTTATTTTTGTAAGGTTATGATGGAAAGATTGGAAGTGATATGTGGATACTCCTATTCTATATGATTTCTAACAAGGAATATAAGTGTCTCACCTCGATTATCAAGGATTGACAATATTTAAATGTTTGATATGATATCTATTCCCTTATTCATATGTAGAGCATAAGATTTCAAATGATTCGAAGTACCATCCAAACCCTGTCCACTTTTTGTAGTTCTTATTTTATCAGGGATTATCTTTGGGTGCCCCCTTATACATATAGGCTATATTTTATAGACGAAATGTGCATTTTTTTATTGTGTTGAAACTATTAAGCACTTATTTTTAACCAAATTAAAATCAAATTATTATACTCATCACATTCAAGTTGACTTGTACTCAAATAATTATAAAACAAATTATTATACTCATCGCATATAAGTTGCTTGTACTCAAATATTTATTATTACAACAAAGGCATTTTCATTGAGAAGCCCATTCCATAGATTTGTCTCTGCATCTTAAATGTTGTTCACATCCCTTCAATGTGTATATATAATATTGACATTGGAGATTATACCTTCACTACTGTGTGAGTGTACAATGTTGATGTCATATATTATTCATATAATGACATGTAACATGGTCCCAAACTACATACTCTTATTTTATAGTTTCATATATGTCATATGTGAAATGCATATTTGTATTAGGATTCACAAATTTTCTTTTTTTAAACTAACCAACGAAAACTTAAATCATATGGAGATGCACACGTAAATATGATACATAGTTCATGTAATTGGGAAGGCCACTAGATGGCTGCATTTATTACTTAGAAAGCGTTGAAGCAACAAACAAATATATTAAGCAGTTAAGAAACAATCCTATTACAACCCAGAGATCCAAAAAAACCAGTGGCTACAAATATTACCACTACAACATTGACAAATTGTGAACCTCTATAGTTTACTGTAAACTGTCAATGAGTTGTGTCGTAAGGAGACATCCTATTTTATGTAATCTCAAGTAATAGCGAAGTGGTGGAGAAGTCAAAGGTTAATCAAACTGCGAAAAAAATTTGACAAAGAAAACAAACAAATAAGACACCAATTCATAAATAGAGTGAAGGTAATCTTTTTGTCATATCTTAATTTGTTCAAAATGCTTCAAATAATATTTGGTATAGAGATTTAGGAGTAAATTAGCATATAGTATTTGAGAAAAAAAATTCAAATCTATTGATAAAAATAAAAAAATATGAAAATGAAAACTTATTAGATGGTGTTAATTCTGATTATAATTTAAAAAATTACATTGATATCTTTATTAAAATTAATGATGTAATATTTGATAAAAAAGCTAGAAATGGTTTAAAAATTGTGAAGGCGTTCATTTTTTATTTATTATCTAGAGAAATTACCAACCAATTATTGCAACGTATTGCCAAACAAAATCAATTTGTATTTGATTCCTTTTTTCCCAATACCACTCAATCCACATTGCTATATTTATATTTATATTAAATTTATATTTATATTTATATTTATATTAAATTTATATATTAGTGTTTATACAAAAAGTTGAGATTGGTATATAAATGGTTAGATATGTTTTAATTAAATATTTATTTCATAAGAATTTTTTAAATTTAATTTTTTTTTTTAGGTTTATCATTATGAATAAAGTTTTTAAAAATTAGGGTATAACATGATTTATTGTAAACAAATATTTATAAATAAAATATTTATTTATTATATATTTAAATATTCATTGTTAATATTAAAAGGGTTATATTTTGAATGATGATAGTGATAGTTTGTTATACCATTTACCAATATAAAAATCCTTCTAAATATTTTAAAAGAATAAGGTTAAGTTAAGTTTGTTATACCACCTATTAGGGTAAAGGTTCTTCTAGATTCTTTGAACAGATAGAGTTGGGGGTTTAGTCAAAGGAAGTAAAGATGATGATATCAATATAATTTAATTAGTTAGAATAAAATCACATGTTTAGATCCCCGATGGAATGCTATGTTGGAGACATCTATTAAAGAGAGACCAAGGTTCCAATCATCTAGCATGCCTCTTTCAAATTGTTGTAAGTTCTATTCATATGAAAATAATTAGTAGGTACAAAACATAGCACCATTCTAAATAATTGTTAAAATGATTATAAATGTAAAAATTATTGGTTTTATACATTTAAGTAACAAGATAAGATAATTATATTAATGTCCACAAAGGCCAAAATCTGTCAATAGAATTAGAAAAGTATGGCATTAATTAAGAAATAGGGAATGCTAGTGTAACTTCCACAAGTCAAAAAACCAAAAAGAACATCCAACCTAGTAAAAAGATATTCAACATTTAGAACAACGGTTAGTTATATACCATATTTTAGATAAAATGTTTTACCATGTATCTACATTTATGGAAAATTGGATTTTACACTAATCATGCAAACAAATACCCATAAACATTAAATAACAAACAATCAAGGATAAAACATATATTAAGTAATAAATCAAAGCTAATTAGTTATTATAAACAAGAACAAGATCAAAGTGTTCAATAAATCGGATTATGTGATTCTTATAAGTGATCAAAAGATATTGTATACACATTGTTTTCCTTACTAACAATATTTTATGCAGGATTCATTGACATATTAATTTCCTTGAGTGTACCTTTAGATATTGGTGGTTGTACAGATGGGGATTTTTCTATTGGGTTCTTGGAGAATCAAGGGTCTCCAAAGTTTCATAATATGGCCACTTCTCATTCCAATGGTTCGAGACCAAATGCTAATTTGGGTGTGTTGACTAAACAAATAGGTCATAGAACTAAGGCATAAATATTGTGTCAGGAATTAAAATAATTAATTTAATATAGTTTTTAGAGGACGTTAGACGATTTATCTTATAGGAGAAGGCTAATTTATGCATGTCGATTACTCTTTTCTCCCTGTTACTTTCATCTTCTTGGTTTGGTGTTGTTGGTCTGAGGCCTTCCTTTGTTTCTTCACTACTGATTAGACTCAACATTTTTTGTCTTGATTTTCATTGTTTTTCTTGTAGGTGTTTTTTTCTTCCCATTCCTCTCTTGTTAGACTCTCTAGTTGATAAGGTGTTTTGTGAGTTTCATTGGTGGTGTTGTGTTCTTTGGGGACTAGAACCCCTATTGTGTCCTAACACTAGTTAGAATATCCATTTTTTATAGAAGCTCCTCCACTTCATAGCTATGCTCTCTGTAAAAGTATTGTAAAATGATTAGGGCCCTTTCAAAATCCCCTTATTACCCCTTAGAAAAAAAAGAGTACAATAAGATCAGGGTGGACTAAGTCATGAAACTTTATGAGAGATTTTTTCTAGCATTACCATTCCTACTAGAACCTTCAGATAATTATAACATCTACTTAGATTCATTTGAAAAAGAGTTATAACTAAAACAAAAAGGTTGCTACTAGGTATAAGAAACAACTATAAAGATAAAAGTGTCATTAGATATTGAAGTAAGATCTATAAATAACCTAGGCTATTCAATGCTAAAACAATAGTTGTAATTAATATGAAGGTTTTCATATAAATTAATTGGCATTATCTTAAATTTTTAAATATTGGCATATCATATCAATTGGCAGTATCTTAACTTTTTTTGGGGTCAACAATGAAAGCATATTTATGGGTGAAGTATTAAAACAAGAATTATATCGTTGAAAGCATACCTATTGGATCCGTGTTTTGTAAAGTGAATAAGTGTAAGTTGGTAGTTGTACCTCATTCAAAACCCATGATCGATGACCTCATCTCATCTTTTATGCATGAAGCATTAAGAAAAATAAATTATATATTTCTGATGGATGTCATAGTGAAAAATGAGGTTGTGTGTTCTATCATACAACATGTCAGTGTGTTGTGTCGTGAGGAGACCTCATGTTTCATATGAGCTCAAGTGATGGTGAAGTTGTGGGGAAGGGAAAGGCCAACTAAACTGGAAAAAAACATGGCAAAGAAAACAAATAAATAATATTCTAATTCTTAGATAAAATGAAGATAATCTTTTTATCGCATATTATTTTTTGTTCAAAGTACTTCAAATAATGGTTGGTATAGATATTTAGGAGTAAGTTGCATATAGTAGTTGAGAAAGAAATTTTCAAATCTATTATTAAAAAAATAAAAGTGTGAAAATGAACAATTATTTTGTTGTGTTGATTTTGATTATAACTTAAAAGGTTACACTGGTGTCTCTATTAAGATAATTAATGATGTGATATTTTTTTTTACTAATATAAACTATATCTTTACTTTAAAAAATAATCTTCTTTACATTATTTAAATTACAAAGAACGGTTAGAAAATTGAATTTTACAAATATAATTACTTGATTAAAAATATAATAAATATATACAAAATTATTACATCAAATACTTTAAATAAAAGAGTATACAAATTCAATAATACTAAAAATCTTAATTATTAAATTTTATATTTGATAAAAAAAAAGTTAGACTTGCTTTAAAAATTGTGAAGGTGCTCATTTTTTATTTAATGTCTAGAGATTATCAATTATTTGAATGTTGACATAATTAAAAATTTGAAGCTTCACGTGATTTGGAGTATATTAAAATTAAAAGTTATGCCCATTTTGAAAATGGAGTCCAATGTTTATTTTAATTTTCGCCAAATTAGAATTTATGTCCATTTTGAAAATGTTTATTAAAATTAGAAGTTATGTCCATTTTGAAAATGGAGTCCAATGTTTATTTTACGTGAAGCTAAGTGGGAATGTTCGCCAAATAGAATCATTAATTTTGATTCCTTTTTTCCAATACCACTCAATCCACATTGCTTTCAAAATTGTCCACTCAATCCATAGAATCATTAATGGCTAAGAATTGTCGTATATATAGAGAGAGAGGGGTATTTGTTAAATTTTTTTAATTCTTATATTAATGTTATCAAAATGTTGAGATTGGATTGTCAGAGTTTTAGCAATAATTTTAGGAAATATTTAGGAGGGTGACGGGCTGTCAATTGCAGATTAATTTATGATTTTTTTATTTAAGTATGAATTTTATTATTTTTTTATTTATATTTATTTAGTGAATATGCATGAAATGTTTTTTTATAAATTTTATGAAAATTACTATTTACAAGATTCCAAAAAGTTTTATAGAATTTGTAGGGGAAGCCATCAATGCCAAGGGCTTTGTCATTAGCCATGTGAGACACTACTACATGCAATAGTGAGGAGCTTATCACAAATCACCTATAGGATTAAGTTTGCATGGCATTATTAAAAGACATTGTTGAAGGGTAGTTTCACACTCAGCCAAAGATGCTTGAGCTTTGAACACTTGTTGATAATGGTGGACAAAAACTTGCACAATCTGTAGAGTCTCTATGAGTCTGTTACTAGCCTCAACAATGACTTTTATGTGTTGCTTTGAGATTTTAACCCACAACAATTGAAATAACTCCTTATAAGCTTTTCCCCCTATTTAAGCCAATGAAGCCTAGATTTGAATCTAAACACAGTGCCTCAAGGACGTAACTCTCACCTGCAATATCTCATAATGGGCTCTCTGCTAACTCCCACTCTCTTTGATGGTCTCCCATTTTTTCTTGTAATGAAATTCCCCTAGCAAAAATCCCTTGGATCAATGCCCTCAAGCTTTACCATAGAGGAATTCATACCATCCAGGATATCTTCTACAAGTGCTCTCGCTCTTGGCTATCTTAGATGGAGGTGAAAGCTAAATTTTAGTTAGCCAATGTAGAACAAGAATCCTACCAAGAGATCCTCAATGTCATCCCAGGTTCCATGCTCCATAAAATCTCGATCCATTCCACTTGGCCATGGTGGAATGACTGGAAATGGTATGTTGAGACCCCTTTTCGCAATCACACTCCTTGGCTTGGATATGCATGGCTCATCCTCCATTTTCTCATGGTTGACAAGCTTAATGCCTGTTAGGGGTTGTACATGGAGATCTCACTTCAACACTGTTTGGGGGGCTTGTGTTGAGCCTAAACTTGCTTAATTTTCTTGGTGTATACTGCACCAAGGCTTACCTATTGGCAGAAGATTCATTCAGCTTGGAGTCCACCTACTTACTTGTGCCTTTTGTGGCCACCTTGAGATTATTTCTCATCTCTTCTAGTACTATTCCAAATTTCAAAGGGTTTGGACTTGGATTTATGATCTTTTCAGGCCTTTCCATCCTGAATTATTACTTTGGCAAGATATCCTCCTTAGAGACAAACCCGCAATTCCCTTCAAATACACACAAGTCTAGCATACTTTTAGAGTGGTGATTCGCTTTTGAATTAGGAAAGAAAGAAATAATTATGTGTTTAATCATGCTTATGCTAATTCTAATGTTTTTGCTTTTCACAAATCTTCTATCATCTCTAATGTTCTTTTGAATATTCAAGTCCAAGCCAATAAAGTGGCTATGGAGCTTGGGTTTCTTTAGGATCTCCTCTCCCATTGGGGAGATGCTCCTTGTACTATGGCTCAAGTTTTACCTTCTCTGCCTAGGGATCCTAGATTAGATGATAGAATGCCTCAGCCATCTCATAGTGGGAATCATTGCACCCATTCCAGGCACCGCTCTCATGGTAGCATCTCGTATCAGTGCATTTCCTCTTTTGGGCAGTAGCGAGGGTGGCACCCACCACCTCCTTTCCCTACTGGGTAGGATGGCTAGGGCACTCCTCCTCTTTCATGCCTCGATGCTTGGGGGGCACTATGTGGAGGCCATGTCGATGTGTTGTATAAGTTCTCTAGGCTCTCTTTGGCTATTTTTCCCACTCAGACATAAGTTGATGATGATACATACACTACCCAAGTTTTTGGTTGGGAGCCTATTCCAGATGGCAATGATTTGCCAAGCTTGGGTTGGGGTCTTGATGATATGTATCCTCCACCTTCTAACCTTGCTATTGTTGTATAAAAGTTAACTCTTTTTATGACTATGTGACTTGTTTCTAAGCTTTTCCTAGATTATGATACTTTTGTTTTTGCCCCTAGGCTCTGCCTAGTGTGTCATGGTGTGCTCTCATACCACCCTTTTTTTGTGAATTATTTGTATATTTTTGTTAAGTTAAAATGTAGATATATTTCATAAAAAAAAAATGATATTGGTATTTGGACTGATGTAGATAAAAATGGTTAGATACATTTAATCAAATATTTATTTCAGGTTGTAAAATAATATTCCATGTGATAGACATACAGAGTTTTTTTGTTCTACTAGGGTTTCCTCCATGCACGCCATCGAGTCATCCCTTGATTTTCTATCTGTCTATCTTATGTCATACCACGGTCCCTATGTTTCTTGTAGGACTTGTATTTATTACCTTTTAGGGTTTCTCAACTTCGGTCGAGGCCAACCTTTATTATGACTTATCCCCATTCTATCTTGATTATTTTAATTATGCAAAAGAATAGCAGAACATCAAGTAATGGCTACTTGCAAGTACACAAGGATGTTTGTCTCAAAGCTTTACCATGAGGTGACACGTCAGAACCTGATGTTATATTACCTATTCTTGAATTTAATTCTGCATGTCAATGGTTAGAGCAATTTTGTTTGATAGGATATTTTGTGGGGAGAATTCCCTATAAAATTATGCTTAGGTCTTAGGTACAAATCCACTAGGTAGCACATGTCATTAAGCTGGAGAGCATCCAAAATATGGCCAAGGGATTTTTTTGTTCTGCTTTGCTGACCCTTCCCATGCAGGAGGAATGCTCCATAGGTCTACCACTTGGTATGTTAGGAACTCGCTCATGACTCTCTCCCCTTGGACATGACACTTTGTAGTCTCGGAGCACACTGTTCTTAAAGTCCTAGTTTGGGTTGATGTTTTAGGCCTTATTTTCTCCTATTAGCACTTTATTCACTTGATACCTTCCTCCATAGGTTGGGTTATCTTCCATGAGTAAAACTAGTTCTACTCTATTAGACCATATAAGTGGGTTTGTGTAGAAGTAGACCTTTCCTGAGACCTCAAAGAGTTTGTGGAAATCCAAATTGAGGACATGAGACACTAATAGTGAGTTTTGTATATCAACTTGCCTAACAATTTATTTCACTACAAATCCATAGACCATTAGATTCGAGACTATCCCCTCTAGTTGGTCAGTAATAATGTGTCTAACCACTCATCCTCTCCCCCCAAGCCCTCTCTAGAAGCTAGTAAAAATCCATCTGAGGAAGAATGGGATACATTAGGAAATAAGAATAGTCATTCTGAAGCTGTGAATTCAAGTGTTAACCCCAAAGGAGGTAATCCATCACCAAGCAATGGCTCAAGGTTCCTTTGCCTAGTTTTTTTAGAGTTTCAGACTCATATCCAACCATTCTTCCACTTCCTACTCGATGGGATGCACCCAAACACTCTCACAACCCTCCTAGGAGGAGTGATGAGGTGGAGGAAGGAGAGTATCAGGTTGACCCTATTGTGAAGAAGTAATTTGATGATTTTTTAAATGCTAATATAGGGCATTTTCTTTAGAATCAGTATGATGCCTTGGAAGGTCTAGACTCTGAGGACATGTCCCTTGACACCTGTCATCTATGAATTGCTTTTTATGGAATGTTTAGGGTCTTACAGACCCAAAATGTAAGTTTGTTGTGCATGATTTTAGAAGGAAGTTTCCTGAGATGGACATAATTTGTCTATAAGAAGTTAAGGTGGTGGATTTTTTATCGATGGTTGTCAGTAATTCGATCTGGCATGATAGTATTATTTTGCATAACAACCATGAAGTAGGATGTAGAGAGGTGATCACATTCATTTCTCTTAGGTGGTGGCTGTACTTAGTGCAATCTGACATGGACCCCACCAACCAATTAGTATGGGTCCCTTTTAGCATTGAAAGCCACTCTTTTGGTTTTATTAACATTTATGCTTCAAATGATGTCGTTGAGTGTACCCATTTATGGAAATGGATTGTAGATGATATGCAATGATTTTAATATGGTGGCATCTCCAAAAGACAAAGTGGGCCACATAATAATGTGTTGGGTAGTTTATGAAAGGGAGGCATGGTATTATATGTGCACTATTAGGGGATTTTATGACTCTAATTTAATCTTCTAGCCTGCAGATGAAGTATGGTACACTTGGAGTGATATCAAGGAGGGCCCCACTCAAATTTTGAAGTGCTTGAATAGGGAAATGATGTCCACCCAACCGTACTTCTCCTTTGATAATGGTTTTTCTCATCCAATGTAAACGCTACAAGATTTTGGGATTTTTGACCACTCCCCATTCGATTTTGAGTGTCATGATAGTTCATAAAACCCAAAGCACACAAAACACAATTCTTTCTTAGCACTTATCTACTCAAGCATGGACCCATCGTGGCACATATTTTTAGAGTATGGAATTCAGATCCACATCTATCCCAAGAATCTAGTTAGATTCATTCTTGGGATGATGCCATCAGAAGGATCTCTTGCTTTATATGAATCTATGGTCATGAACTTGTTAAAATTTGGATACACTCTTACTATGCTACTTCCTCAAAGCTTAGTCATACAACTTTAGCACTGGAAAATGATCTTTTCAATGAGATCTTCTAGTTTAGAGTCTCTTCCTTGTAGCATCATATTCAGATAGATGACAACTACAATGCTCAGGGATCTCAAGTCAAAGACAGGCTCCACTCAATATAGGGGACAAAGCTTCAAAAGAGTTTTTTCAAATGTTGTGAGCCAAAAACTCAAAGCAAAAAATCCAAGTCATCTCTAAGGATGGAAACAGACTCTCATAGACTCTGCATATTATTCAAGATTTTATCTACCATTATCATCAAGTTTTCAAAGCTCAAGCTTCCTCTACAGAGCTTGAAATTACCCTTAGTAATGTCTCATGGTGGTGCCTTGCAAACTCACTCCTACCTAGTAGGTGAATTGTGATTGGCTCCTCACTATGGATGATCTGCATGAAAAAGTGTCTCACATGGTAAATGACAAAGCTCCAAGCATTGATGGTTTCTCCTATGAAATTTATAAAACCCTTTGGGATCTTGTGGGTAGTGATTTGCATAATGTTTATCAAGAGGCCTTTCACACTCATTCTCTGGGAAACAATATAAATGAAGGAAACTTTAAATTCATACCTAAGTAGGGGGATCCAGAGTTGATTTGTAATTAGCATCCTATCACCCTCTTGAATGTTTCATATAAAATCATTGACAAGGATCTTGCACTCCAGTTGCATAATCTATTGCCACACATCATTCACCTTGAACAAAAAGGATTCATCAGAAGTAGATATGTTTTAGACAACATCATAGCATTCTGGGAAGGTATGGACTAGGCTAGAAGGTCTAAGAAACAAGTCATGTTCATTAAAATTGACTTTAAAAAAGCTTATGACCATATTGATTGGTCATTCATATTGGCCATGCTTAGAGCCCTAGGCTTTGGGCCCAATTTCATTCAAACCATTGAGATGTTATTTGTAGATGCCTTGGCCATTCTCTCCATTAATGGAGTCACCTCTGAGTAATTTGGTTTGTTCCACTCCATTCGTTAAGGGTTCACTTTGGCTCCTTCCCTATATGTGCTTGTAGCTGAGGATTTTGGATATCTTATTAGTAATTCCCAAGCTAGGGGCTTTATTAAGGGAATTTATCTCTCTTTATATATAGCAAATATGCACCAAGACATGAAATTACTTAATGGTCACATCGTAGATGATTCTTTCCTTACTCTCACTAAGGATGAGGTCAATATGGAAAATGCCTTGTAGTCTCTCAACCCCTTCTACCTAGCCTCTGGCTCTAGTATCTAATGGCAAAAAAATTGTTGCTACAGACAATTATACCTCCCTCCACCAGTGTCGAATGATAAATATGGTTGGGTGTGGATCCAACATGATGAAATATTCAAATTTATTGACATACCATTTGCTTTTGATGCTTCACCACCCTTGTTATGGAAATATGTTGATAGATTTTCTAAAAAACTAGAATATTAGGTGACCAAGCCTCTATCGTTAGTAGGAAAATTTCAAATCTCCTCAAAAGTGCTTACGACCACCCATGTTTATTACTCTTCATGTTGGGTGCCTTCTAAAAAATCTTACTAGAAGCTAGAGAAATTACCCAGGGATTTTCTTTGGGCCAATTATTCTCATGGTAATGGATTCCATAGGGTGGCCTCAGAATACTACAGCCTCACATGGGATGCCAGAGGTATGGGACTCATTGATGTAGCTCAAAAAGGATTTGCCTTATGTTTTAAATGGATTATGCAGGCCATCAAGGGCAAAGAAGCTTGGAAAGTATTATTTTGACACTACATCTCTTTGGGCTTGCCTAAGGGCAAGAAATCTTGGAAAGGGATCAGCTTATTGAATTTATTTATCATTAAATCTCTCATTAAAATCATAGGGTCCTTTGTGGATAAAAACATCTGGAAGGCATGGGAAAAGATCAAACCATGGCCTCTTTGGTATGGTTCAGGGTTTTGAGATGGGCTGTCTGTTAACACCCACTTGTTATAGTTGTCACTTGTTATTAATTTCAATGAAGTTCCTCAGACTGAGGTCCCTTAGATCAATTCTCTCAAGTTATTTTGTAGAGGCACTCATACTATCCAAGATATTTTTTGCAGACGATCTTGCTCCTAGCTATCTTGGGAAGAGGTGAAAACCAAATTTTGGTTAGCCAATTTTGATCAGGAATCCTACCAAGAGATACTCAACATTATGTTTCTCACCATATTTCACAAAAATTCTATCCACTCCACTCATCCTTAGTGGAAGGAATGGAAGTGGTATGTTGAAACTCCCTTTCACAACTACAACCCCAAACTTGGCTATGGATGGCTTACTCTCCACTTGGATATGGCAGATAAGCTCAATTCCCATTGGGGTTTGTATTTTTATATTAGTACATGGGGCTTCCACTTTAACACTATCTGAGGGGCTTACATGGAACCAAATCTAGCTCATTTTGCTCAGTGTTTATTATACCAGAGCTTACCTATTCGTAGAAGGCTTTTCCAATTAGGAGTCTCCATTCCCACTTGCCCTTCCTATGACCATTTGGAGACACTCACTCATCTGATCTAGTACTACTCCAAAGCTTAAAGTGTCTAGACTTAGATTTATGACCTTTTCAATTTAAAATATTTTAATTTCAATGTATCCTCCTTGGAGATAAACCTGCATCGCCTTTTAAATATACCCAAGTTGGCATACTTTCATAGTGGAGATTCTTTTTTTGCTATGGAAAGAAAAAAATAATGTTTTATTTAATAATTCATCTTTAAATCATAATGTTTTTGATTTTAACAAGTCTTCTATAACTTCCAATGTTCTTTTGTAGATTTAAGTTTAAGCCAATAAAGTTGCCATAGATGTTGGGCACCTTCAGGATCTTCTCTCCCATTGGGGAGGTGATCCTTATGCCATGGCTCAATACCATCTCGACCACAAGAACATAGACTGGAAGACAAAATTACACTACCACCTCATGGTGGGTATCATCGCAGCCAATCTCAGTGCCGCTCTCATAGTGGCACCTCGCACTAGCGCATTACCCCTCCTAGGTAGTAGCGAGGGTGGCAACCTCTACCTCCTTTCCCTAATAGGTAGGATGGTTAGGATGATCTTCCTCCTCTATGCCCAGATGATTTTGGGGCATCACCTAGAGGTCAATCAAGCATGTTGGACAAGTTCCACATGCTCTCTTTGGCCATTTCACCCACTTGGACATAGGAAGAAGAAGAAGATGACAGGGACACTTCTCAAGCTACTGGATGGGAGCCAATTCTAGATGGTAATGACTTGCCAAGCTTGGGATGGGGTCTTGATGATATGGATCCTCCACCTTTCAGCCTTGCTCTAGTTGCTTAATACTTTTTATGATGACATTATGACTTGATCCTAGGTGGGGCCTAGTTGTTTTTGATGTTTCCGTTTATAGTTCTTATGATATGCCTAGTGTGACTTTGTGGCATGCTTCCATACCGTCTATTTTTTTTTGTGAATTATTTGTATATTTATTTTGGTAAATTTATATATAGATATATTTCATCAAAAAAAATTATTTCATTATTATTTTTAAATACAATAATTTTGTATTAGAATTATTATTATGAATTAGAAAAATAAAAATTAAGTTATAAAATAATTTATTGTAAAAAATATTTATTTATTATATATTTAAATATTCATCATCATTATTAAAAGGGTTATAGTTTTAATGATTAGAGTGACAGTTTGTTATACCATCTATCAACATAAAAATCCCTCTAAATATTTAGAAAGAATAGGGCTAAGTTAAGTTTGTTGCACCATCTACTAGGGTATAAGTGCTTCTAGATTTTTGGAGCGGATAGCTTTGGGGGTTTAGCTAAAGGAAGTAAATATGCTTATATCAGTGTAATTTAATTGCTTAGAATAAAAGCATGCTCTTAGAGGATTGATGGAATGGTAAGTTGGAGACACCTGTTAAAGAAAGACCAAGGTTCCAATTGTATGAACATGCCTCTTTCAAATTTTTGTAAGTTTCATTCATCTAAAAATAATTGGTAGGTACAAAACATAGCACCATTCTATATAATTGTTAAAATGATTATTAAATATGTCAATTGTTGATTTTATAGATTCGACTAATAAGATAAGATCAGATACGATAAGATAAGATAATTATATTAATGTCCACAAAAGGCCAAAATCTATTGATATGACTATAAAATTACAATTTTAGTTAAGGAATAAAGAATGACAGTGTAACTTCAACAAATCCAAAAACTAAAAAAAACATACAACATAGAAACAAATATTCAACATTTAGAACAAAGGTTAATTATATACCATATTTTAGATAAAATGTTTTCCCAGGTATCTAATTAATGGAAAATTGGGTTTTGCACTAGTCATGCAAACAAATATCCATAAATATTAATTGTGGTTATCGATTAGCTATTGCCAGTTATTTTGAACTTTGGTTTCTTCTAAGGCTTTTTTTTAGCTCGATCTAGTATTCGAGGTGTGACTTTTTCATCCTTTTTTTTGTATGACTAGCATTGTACTATTAGTCTTTCTTTTATATTAATAGAAAAGTGCTTTTCAATCAAAAATATCTATAAACATTGAATACCAAACAATCAGTGATAAAACATATATTAAGTAATAAATCATACCTAATTAATTATGATAAACAAGAGCAATATCAAGTGTGCAAGAAATCAGATTATGTGATTCTTAGAATTGATTAAAATACATTGTACACACCTTTTTTTCCTTATTAATAATATTTTATGCAGGATTCATCGACGTATTAATTTCCCCAAGTGTGCCTTTAGATCTCAATGGTCGTAAAGATGGGTATTTAGATATTGGGTTCTTGGATGATCAAGGGTCTCCAAAGTTCCATAATATAAACACTTCTCATTCCAATGGTCTGAGACCAAATGTTGCTTTGGTCATCTTGACTAAACAAATAGGTTAGATAAATGAAGCATAAATATTGAGACATGAATTAGAATACTTAATTCAATATGGTCTTTAAAGGACGTTCAAGGATTTCTCTTATAGGAAAAGGCTAATTCCTACATGCAGATTACTCTTTGCTCCTCATTACTTTCATATTTTTGGTTTGGTGGTGTTGGTTTGAGGCCTTCCTTTGTTTATTCACTCCTGATGGGACTCAATATTTTTTCGTTTTGACTTTCATTGTTTTCTTTTAGATGTTGTTTTCTTCGTAGTCCTCTCTTGTTAGAATCTCTAGTTTATAGGCCATTTTGTGAGTTTCATTGGTGGTGTTGTGTTCTTTAGGGACTAGACCCCCTTGTTGTGTCCCCAAAAATTAGAATATCCATTTTCTATAAAAGCTCCTCTAGTTCATAGCCTTGGTCTTTGTCAAAGCACTGTAAAATGGTTGGGGCCCTTTCAGAATCCCCTTATTACCCCTTGGCAAAAAAAGACTAAACTAAGATCAAGGTGAACTAAGTCATGGAATTTTATGAGAGATTTTGTCTAGCATTACCATTCCTACTAGCACCTTTAGATAATCATAACATCCACTTATCTCATCTAAAAAAGAAGAGCTATAGGTAAAATAAAATGGGCTACACTAAGTATAAGAAACAACTATAAATATGAAAGTGTCGTTAGACATTGAAGTAAGATCTATAAATAACCCAAGCAATTCAATGTTAAAGAAAGGGTTATAATTAATATGAAAGTTTCCATATCATATAAATTGGCATTATCTTAACATTTTTTGGGTGAAAGCATACCCATGGGTGAGGCATTCAAACAAGAATCATATCACTAATAGGAAAAAAAATTGGTTTCAAAATAAAGAAATAATTAAACTAGTGATTTCATATTGAAACATTTATCCAATAAACTTTGAAACATGTGAAGCTTAAAATATTTAATCATGTCAAGATTGAAATAATTGATAATTTATCTAAACATTAAATTAAAAATGAGCACCTTTATACCTAAAATTAGAGACTTAGATCTTATCACCAGTTGGTGACCCATCCTTGTCCTCAATGTGTCTTATATGATCCTAGCCAAGGCTCTTACCAATCGGCTTCACCTTTTTGTTTCTATAATTGTTAGACCTAAACAAATAGGTTTCATTAAAATCAAATATATTATTGATAATATTATTTTTGTTTGGGAAGGTATGGAGTGGGATAGAGCTTATTATCAAATAATCATTTTCTTAAGCTAGTTTTTGAAAAATATTATAACAAGATTGAGTGACCTTTCATCATTGCCATGTTGTAAGATCTTGGTTTTGGCGAATTATTTATTTTTGTAGTCTAAAACTTACTAGAAAATGTCTATACCTATCTCACTATTAATGGTTTTAAATCAGACAATATTTTCCATCAATAGTCCATCCATAAAGTTTCACTCTTGCCCTAGATATATACGTTCACTCAATGGAATCTCTTTGTTATCTTTGTGCTCACAAGGCTAATCAGGGTCTTGTTCAGGGTATTATTATTCCTAGTCAATATTATTAGCTCATTACTGACCATTTTGATTATGATACCTTTCTTACCCTCAAGGAGTAGGAAGAAAATTTTACATAAGTTATGTAGTGTCTTAACACTTTCTTCTTATCTTTTGGTTCTAATTTATAGCGGTGAAAAATTCAATGTTTCAAACAAAACATGATGCCTATACCTAAATGGATTCTCCACTATAAGTATAAATGTATCAATAGAGGTGAGTAGATCAAATTATTAGGCATTACATTTTCCTTTAATATCTCCCATGTGGAGTGGTGACAATATGTAATAAACCATGTGGAGAATAAAGTGGAATATTGGGTCACCAAACCTCTTTCTTTGGGAGGAAAATTAAAAGTGTGCACCAGATTCTGGTTGCTACCCATGTTTACTAATCATCTTATTAGAATTCATCTCAAGCCTTATATGAAAATTTGGTTAAAATTCTTAGATATTTCATTTGGTCTAATTCCAAGAAACATGAGAGTTTCAAAGAGTTGCTTAGAATATGTTTTGCCTACCTCACAATAATGGAGGTATGGGAATCATAAATATTTATAAATGAAGTGTCACTTTAGTGTGCCAAATGGGTAATAAGTGTATCAAAACTAATTAAGATAGATCTATGCTACTTATTAAATCCAAGATCAAAAGGCGATCAAATAACAATCCATTGCAGCATACTTTTCAAAATTTAGAATATGACCAATATGGATCCACTAAACCTAACTAAGGGATATCTTAGCACACAATTCTAAAAATGAGGGTTCCAAATCCTCTAAAAAAATCCTATGATAACTCTAGCTAGGTCTTGTATTGTATATAAAATGAAATATAATCTAGTGCTCACTAAAGCTTGTGTCACAAAGGGAGATGAATCAAAATAAACAAAACAAATAAGGGATAATGGTAGGAAAATGGGGGCCTAGATCACATAAAGTGGGAGATGAAAAGTCTAGGAATTTACACACACACACACACACACACACACACACACACACACACACACACACACACACACACACACACACACACACACACACACACACACACACACACACACACAAAACACACACACACACACACACACACACACACACACACACACACACACACACATATTAGGATTTAGGAATCTAAGAATACCAATACCAGAGTTGAGAATCCAAAATTGTATCTATATAGATAGGGGCGACTGACGACTAGTTGAGAATTCCTATCCCAACCCCATAGTGGACCATATATCAAAAGTATATCTATAGTAGACTAGATTACTAGATAGATAGATAAGTGATTACCAATATGGTAAAGTGTGTTCTAATCTGCTAGCTAATAGAGTGTGTTCCCATCCCAACTCAATCTATACCAAACCCGATCTATACCCAAATTGATATATAAAGGGATTGAAGGGCATATGCCTTAATTTAATGTATTGAGGATAGGCCACTTAGAGATTGGACATGGCTAGGTGGTCCCTAAAGGATAAATTTGGTCATTATCATACCATGATTATTAGTTGGTTCTTAATATAGCATATCAAAGGATATCATATGAATGAGGGCCATACCATAGATATATTGAGGGAACCATTCCAAAGGCCCTACCCCGATATCAAACTTTCCATACTCATTAAGACAATGTAATATCAAATTTTCCATACTCATTAAGACTATAAATTGAGTAAAGGGTGGGATGAAATTGTTTACTTACACACACACACACACACACACACACACACACACACACACACACACACAGAGGCATGCATAAGCGCATGTGCACACACACACACACACATGTACCCATGTGCACACGTGCACACGCGCGCGCACACACACACACACACACACACACACACACACACACACACATTTTAAGTATAGATGTAATATAAATAAGGGGGTATACATTAAACCTATTACTTGTGCAATATATATTTGGTAAATGAAAATAATAAGAGTTAGAAATATTTACCTTGGGAGAACATGTCAAGTCTCAATCTCTCCCTTAGGATTTGAAAGATATTTTTATGGTTTTTTAAGTATCAAAATAGATTAAATCATCTCTAGGCCTCAAGACTCTTACTTGCATCCATGACTTTCCCACAAGAATACTTTGCAAAATGGAAGAGTAATCCGGAATTTCTAGACTACTTTGCTAAATGAAAGAAGGTAGTAGATGTACGCTGCAACTTTGAGTAGTAATGACCCTTTGAAATTCCTGGCCAGTGTCATAAGAGTAATCCAAAGTTTCCAAACTACTTTACTTATGCAAGTAATCAACCTTTGAAAACCTGAGTAAGCAATAAACCCCTATAACTCTGAGTTGTCTTTCCCAGTGTAAGCTAGAGTTTTAGACCTATTCTACTTGACTTCCAGAAGTAATCACCCTTCAAAAACTTGAGTAATAAATATACCCTTGACAGTTTGAGTTGGTCTGTAGTAGTGTAAATCAGGTTTTTGGACTTGCTTTGCTTAAGGTAGGTGAAGTTGCATGTAATGACCCCCTATAAGTCTGATTTGTTTTATAATAATGTAAACTAGGTTTTGGCACCCTGATTACTTAACTTCATAGATTTGTAACTAAAGCAATTCCACAAGTCTGATTTGGTCTATAGGCAATTAAGTGGACTTATCAAATAAATCAACTTAAAAAAGTGAAGTTACTCACCACTGAAAGTCCAATTTGGTCTGCTAGCTAAGTAACAGTGCTCTAAAAGTCCAGATTGGTTAGTAGACTCTCTAATGCATGCAACATGAAGCTGATCAACTATAAAGTTGAAGTAATGACCACCTATAGATCTGAGTAACGTAGAGGTTTGATGGCATGTAAATTGAGGTAAACTAAAAATGTCTAAAATACTTCAGTAATAGAAATTATACAAGAGACCCATTTCAGCTTTCGACCTGAGAAAGAAAACTCAAAATGCACTTTTGCACAACAACACAAGAAGTATGGATTTTTTTCAAAAAATGAAAAAATGGGGCCTTAAGATACCAGAAAGAAAGGAAAAATGATTGTTCTAGAACTAGGCCATGTTTATAGTTAATCCAAGGGTTTTGTCACCTTTTAAAACCAATGGCATAGTTATTTTTAAGATCTAAAGCTCTAGTAGAAATTTTTGCATGAATTCTTCAAGAAATCCCACCAAACCCTTCTTTGTGCTAGAATAGCTAATGTAGGCAAGATTTTACCATAAAGATTGCTACAATACTGGTAAAAATGGCTCTGATATCATGTTAGATTAGCCATGATATTGGATCCTTGCATAAAATATTGAGTAAATATATGTATGGAGCAATGAAATCACTGATAATTGCAAAGGAGGAAGAAGCTTGTCTTCACACAACAATATTTAAAAATATGGCCTACTTGCATAAAATCACATTAACTCGTCTAACCTTCCAAAGTGTAAAAGTGGGGTACATATAGGGAAAATTAAGGAAACATGAGGAAGCCTCTAATTTTCTTAATTAGATAATTTTATTAAAATAAAATTACCCTATGTGACCCTTTTATAACTAACCTAAGGAAGCTTAATTGACATAGAATGGCCATAAGGCCGTGCAGGCAAAACCTAATGGGAAAAATAACTACACTAACACAACCTACATGAGATAATCAATGATGAATAATTTTGTTGATGCATGATAGGGACTATTTTCCACATTCAGATTTATAGTTTCTATAAATTTCAAAGCATTTATCAAATTATTTATTGAAGCATATATATTAAATAGGGAAACACAATCATATATTATTTATATCATATATCTCTATATAAATAATTAAACAATACTTATAATATAACCCATTGGAACTATATAGAGGTATTGCCACTGAAGTGTGAAGTTATCTTGATGATCAACATACAAGTAGTAAATTCTAATTACAATGTTGATTAAGCAATGTATGATTTATTAATGAATTTGTGTATCTATCCTACCTGACCTTTGCATTGGTATTCAGGTCTTCACCACTAAAATAATTGAAATGACAAAAAATATGAAAATATCCTTATTCCTAAAAGGAGTAGAGAACAAAGTGTGTGTAAATTTTCACTTTAGGATTCATGTTATCATTGTAATAATATAAAGGACAATGATTTAATAAGGGAAGGGGAATGTAATACCCCTCCTATTTTACATAGGCTACATTTAGAGATATTTTCTTAATTATTGTTCTTTTATACATTTTACTTCTTCCTATTCTAGTTTTTTCCAAGATAAGTACCTGAGAGACTAACATACATGATGAATTAGGGTTATGGTGTGATTAAAATAAGAAATTATTTTAAAAATATTGAATATGTGAATATTATCATGTAATGGCACAATCACATATGAGTAAGCAAGCATCATAAAAAGGTTTTGATTTTTTTGACATACTCATTTCAGTTACAAATTTATTGATGCCAGTTTTAGCATGAGACTTCAGATATTTTAGAGTTAAAATATTAAAATGTAATAGTGTTTGATGCCTATTTTTTATCATCATAAGGTGGTTTCAACCTTTACTTCTTGCTTAAAAAAGTGTTTTAAATTGTGGCATCTTGAACCTATGGTGGAGTTTGAGCTATTCATTTTCAATGAAATATAATAATGAAATAATGTGGTTAGTGAAATAGAGTAAGGACATAATGTGGTAAGTGAATAATTTATAAATATGATACCCTCACTCAATTAAATATAATGGGATTATACATAAAATAAAATTTCCATCTTTAATATGAGACTACCCTCAAATTTAACCCTTACTAAGGCACATAAAACCTTGTGACAAATGTAATATTTGCAAATTTATATTAAAATATTATAATGAGACGTATATAAACCCATAAATAACTATACTTAGTTGAGAAGTATTAATTTATGTGAAATCATAATGCACATTGTTATGTATTAATGTAAGTTCTCATTTCATTCTCTCATTATCCTTCTAATGCTCACATTTTGGTAGAACACTTTTATTGAACTCATTCATTATATTGGCTATGTAGGACAGATTAACATAATTATCTATTGGGTGTTTTATAATTATTTAGATTTTAGGGATAATGCATTTCCATCTTTTATGCTAACCTTACTTTGTATGCATGTTGAGGACACATGATTCAAACGCATCCCTACCAATAACAAATTTAATCTTTTAATAAGTATAGGTTCAAAAAATCAGCCACCTATGAACATATTTTAACTAATATGATCTTATTTTCTATATATTCATATCCTTGATATTAAACCTAGAGCATATACAAATATTTTTAATACCTTTATCCCACTCACGGGAATACCACTAGCTATACAAACAAGTTGCTATTCTAGTCTATAACTTGTTATAAACCTAATGTTATTTTCAATTCGTAACTTGTATGAAGTTTAAAAGGATGTATTTTTATACTAAACCCCATTTTCACCTAATTATCTAGTTGTATTTTGTGGTGACTATAAGTTCTTGAAATGGATAGTAATAATTATTATATATTATTTTTAGTACAACCTTAAGTTGTTAGTTGTAAAATTATTTATCATATTGAACCTTATGCATAAGAAAAAAAATCTATCTTTTAGTATCTTTTCTTGATCATAAACGAGTCATAGTTTTTCATTATTAAACCATTATTTTAATCAAATATACAAAACTACTCTAAAATAAACAACATTAATTGAACTTGAATAGTAACTGAAGGGAATTGTTAAGATCTTAATAAATTTATCTAGTATTTATTATTAAATATTTAATCTAAACTATTTTTTGAATGTGTTATTTCCATGAAACTTTAAACCTGATTAATATAACTAACTTTGAATATAATTAATAAAATCATAGGGTGTATTTACTCTTAAGCTATGAATCTTGGAGTATAATATATTAATTGTGTCATTATTGTTAGACTTGCATGGAAGTGGCCATCAATTAGCTATATGAGGTCCTACTATAGAATTGGAAAAGAGATGTTTAATATGATTTATAAATGAAAGCTCATTTTTTTCAAGATTTAAGTAACCTTTACCTTACTCTAGTTAACTAATTCCTCAGCTCTAAGATATGGATAACTATATAGTACTATTTTGAGCCATGATAATTTTTAAACCTAAGGGTTTAACATTACCTCCATTGCTATGCTATAAAGTTATGTTTTTGATAGGGCCTTGACCCCCAATTAACTAAACTTAGAATGGGTAGTGGAGTTGATAATTATAAGATTTGATTCCTTGGCTCTTTCAAAAGGTAGATGTTTTCTCCTTTATAAAATAGATGGATTTATAAATGAAACCTAATCTTCTATATATTTATAAGAGATTAATTGTATTTGAGATTTTACCCATTTACTTAGTATGTTATTCGAATAGGTATTTGGTCATTTTATAAATTATTTTATCAATATTTCCATTACAATATTCTATGATGAAGGAATTCAAACTCTCCTAAGTGCGATGAATATTTAAAGATGAAGCCTATGTTTAAATTTTCTATGTGTTATTTATAATATGTACTCAAAAATAAACTCATAAAAAAGGATACTAATATTATGTTAATTATTATTATCTTCATCTTATTTATAGGAAGAATTGGATTTGCTTTAATTTAGAGTGATGCAATACTTAATTTCTCAAGAAAAAATGTTGTGTACACTTGTGTTAGTAACTAAATACGTTTATGGTTACTAAATCCCAAACATGGATAATTTATTGTTGGTATTAGTATTGTTTGGATGTAAACTTGAATTTTGACAATCATAATTACTATGACAATGATACACATGTAATGAGTAATAATCTAGTTCTCATGGTTGCTGGTTGTGAAATTTTACACGCATATTTAAATTTTCACAATCACAATTACTATGACAATGATACACATGTAACGAGGAATAATCTAGTTCTCATGGTTGCTGGTTATGAAATTTTACAAGCTTATGATCTAGTATGAGTTCTAGTTACTCTACCTCAGTTGTTGGTAAGCATATTTTTTATAAATATTTTAATAGCTATATTATGGTCATTGCCTCTATCTCAAGAATTTTTAAAGCACCTTGGTTTTATATTATGGTAGGGGTACTTGATGGGAGGAACCAGGAAATTATATTACTAGGAGGTCTCTTTGTAGAGGGTTCTATATTGATTTGGGTAAAATAATTTAAGTGCATACATAAATACTAATAATTTCACAAATTCCAAGCTATTATTTAAACATGAATGTTCTTAAAAAATCATCATTTGCAATCTAAATTGTGTCAAAGATCTATTTTAGGAAACGAATTGCTATAATTTTAGTTCATTGTTTAGGAAAATATTGATTAAGTAAAAAACTCAAAGATCTTATTTAAGCATTAATGCATTTATAGTACATATAGTCATTTAAAAATTATAGTTTTAAACTCACAACTCTTATTTAAATCTTAAACCATTTAGCAAGGCATCATTTAAATTTTTTTAATTAATAACTTTGATTTCTCCTAACTTCAAATCTTTGAGTTTGTACCTTTGTTATTCACTATAATTGGAGCTAAAACCTTGTTACTATTAATACTCCTCTGTCATTGTTGTTAAAACATGTGGAATTTGGTTTTCTGGAATGTGGATGCCCATAAAAAGATTGAATTCTATCAGAAATTTGAAATATTGTTCCATGAATAGTAATATTATCATTTCTATGAATGGTAATATTATGGTTTCCCTTCGCATATGATAGTAGGAATTTATAAAAAACATCATAAGGTAAAGAAACACATGGATAACCTCCTACTGCTCAAATGGAGAAAGAAGGATCACATTTATAACTTACATTTATTATATAGTTTAATAGTTTGCATCAATTTGCCCATAATTTATAGGATTACATACATCAATTTTTATGAATTTATATCACTTAAGGCCATTATTTCCACTCATTCATGGGGTATATTTAAATTTTTATCTTTCTTTTATTTAAAGGATAAAAAACATTAGTTTAGCTTAATGATTCAGAGTTGTCTACTCTAATATGTCAATCACCACACACCACATTAGTTTAGTTTAGTTTAGATTGATGAACTCTTTATAATTATTTAGACAGTGTGAAGTGACAATCACCACACACCAAAAAAAATTAGGAGTCTAACCCATGCTTATACTATAAATTTCAATGGACATTTTTTCCTAAATACCAGTGCATTTCCTCTTCTGGACAGTAGTGAGGATGGCATCCACCACCTCCTTTCCCTGCTGAGTAGGATGGTTTGGGCACTCCTCCTCCTCCATGCCTAGATGCTTGGGGGACACCATGTTTTGGCCATACCGACATGTTGTATAAGTTCCCCAGGATCTCTTTGGCTATTTTTCCCACTCAAACATAAGTTGATGATGATAAAGACACTACCCAAGTTACTGGCTAGGAGCCTATTCTGGATGGCAATGATTTGCCAAGCTTGGGCTAGGGTCTTGATGATATGGATCCTAGACCTTTTGGACTTATTATTGTTGCATAAAATTTAACTCTTTTTATGACTTTGTGACTTTGTGACTTGTTTCTAAGCTTTTCCTAGATGATGATACTTTTGTTTTTACCCCTAGGCTCTGCCTAGTGTGTCATGGTGTGCTCTCATACCGCCTTATTTTTTTGTGAATTATTTGTATATTTTTGTTAAGTTAATTTATAGATATATTTCATCAAAAAAAAATTGATATTGGTATTTGGACTAATGTAGACAAAAATGGTTAGATACATTTAACCAAATAATTATTTTAGGTCATGAAATAATATTCCATGGGATAGACATATAAAGTTTTTTTGTTTGACTAGGGTTTCCTCCATGCATACCATTGAGTCATCCCTTGATTTTATATCTATCTATCTTGTATCATACCACAATCCCTAAGTTTCCTGTAGGAATTGTATTTATTGCCTTTTAAGGTTTCTTGCCTTCGAGTGAGGCCAACCTTTATTATGACTTCTCCCCATTCTATCCTAACTATTTTAGTTACAGAGAAGAATAGAAAAAATTTGAGCAATGGCGGCTTGAAATCACCCAAGGAAGTTTGTCCCAAAGGTTTACCATGAGGTAACACTTCAGAACCTGATTTTATATTACCTATTCCTAAATTTAATTCTGCATGTCAATGGTTAGAGTGATTTTGTTTGATAGGATATTTTGTGGAGAGCATTCCCTTTGAAAGTATGTTTAGGTCTTGGATACAAATCCACAAGGTAGCACATGCCATTAAGTTGGAGAGTGCCCAAAATGTAACGAAACACTACACCAAAACCTCAAGGTGTTAGTGAAGTCTGCCCACCAGGACCATAACATCCCACCATGCTTTTGAATCCCAGACTCTGGGCTGGATTTGCACCCATACCACTAGGATTCCCTACATGTACGAGCCCCAGACAAACACTGCCATGCCGACAGATCCACCTGCTCTGTGACTTGAACCTGGGTGGAGTCTCTGATACCACATGTAATGAACTGTTACACCAAAACCTTGAGGCATTAGTGAAATCTGCCCACCAGGACCATAACACAAAGTATGACCAAGGTTTTTTTTGTTTTGATTTGCTGACCCTTCCCATGTAGGAGGAATGCTCCATAGGTTTACCACTTGGTATGTTACGAACTCGCTCATGGTTCTCTCCCCCTAGACATGAGACTTTGTAGTCTCAAAGCACACTACTCTTAAAGTCCCGGTTTGGGTTGAATTTTTAGGCCTCTTTTCCCCTATTGGCACTTTATTCACTAGATAGCTTCCTCCATAGGTCAGGTTGTCTTCCATGAGCAAAATTGGTTCTATTCTATTAGACCATAGAAGTGGGTATGTGTTGAAGTATACCTTTCTTTAGACCTCAAAGAGTTTGTGTAAATCCAAATTGAGGACATGAGACACTCATATCAAGTCCTATATATCAACTTACATAATAATTTCATTCACTACAAAGCCACATACCATTAGATTTGGGACTATCCCCTCTAGTTGGCTAGCAATAATGTGTCTAACCATTCATCCTCTCCCCCCAAGCCCTCTTCAGAAGCTAGTAAAAATCCAACTAAGGACAGATGGGATATGTTAGGAAATAAGAATAGCCATACTAAAGCTGTGAGTTCAAGTGTTAATCCCAAAGGATGTATACAATCATCAAGCAATGGCTCATAGTAGCAAGCTCCTACTAAGAAAGAGCATTCCCAGGCTAAGAACTTGAAAAATATATTAGAAAAAAATAGGGTCTTTAACACCCCTCTATCTACTAATGTTTTGTTTGAGGGTCTTGAGGCTCCTTTGCCCAATTTTTTTTAAGTTTTAGAATCATAGCCAACCACTCTTCCACTTCCTACTCGATGGGATGTACCCAAACACTCTCATAGCCCTCCTAGGAGGAGTGATGAGGTGGAGGAAGGAGAGTATCAGGTTGACCCTATTGTGAAGAAGTAATTTGATTATTTTTTAAATGCCAATAGTGGCCATTTTATTTAGAATCAGTATGATGCCTTGGAAGGTTTGGAATCTGAGGACATGTCCCTTGACATATGTCATCTATGAATTGCTTTTTATGGAATGTTTGGGGTTTTAAAAACCCATAACAAAAGTTTGTTGTGCATGATTTCAGAAGGAAGTTTCTTGAGATGGACATTCTTTCTCTACAAGAAGTTAAGGTGGTGGATTTTTTATCGATGGTTGTTAGTAATTCCATCTGGCATGATAGTATTATTTTCCATAGTAATCATGAAGTAGGATGTAGAGGGGTGATCACATTCATTTCTTTTAGGTGGTGTCCGCACTTAGTGTAATCTGGCATGGACCCCACCAACCAATTGATATGGGTCCCTTTTAGCATTGAAAGCCACTCTTTTAGTTTTATTAACATTTATGCTTCAAATGATGTCGTTGAGCATACCCATTTATGGAAATGGATTGTAGATGATATCCATGATGCTCATTGGGTCTTATGTGGTGATGTTAATATGGTGGCATCTCCAAAAGACAAAGTGGACCACATACTAATGTGTTGGGTAGTTTATGAAAGGGAGGCATGGTATTATATGTGCACTAATTGTGGATTTTATGACACTAACTTAATCTTCTAGCCTATAAATGAAGTATGATACACTTGGCATCATCTCAAGGAGGGCCCCTCTCAAATTTTGAAGTGCTTGAATAGGGAAATGATGTCCACTCAATCATACTTCTCCTTTGATAATGGTTTTTCTCTTCTAATGCAGGCATTGCAAGATTTTGGGATTTTTGACCACTCCCCATTCGATTTCAAGTGTCATGGCAGTTCATGAAACCCAAAGCCCACAAAACATAATTCTTTCTTAACACTTATCTGCTCAAGCATGGACCCATAGTGGCACATATTTTTAGAGTATGGAATTTGGATCCACATCAATCCTAGGAATCTGGTTGGATTCATTCTTGAGATGATGCCATCAGAAGGACCTCTTACTTTATATAAATATATGATCACCAACTCATTAAAATTTGGAGACACTCTTACTATGTTACTTCCTCAAAGGTTATTCATACAAATTTAGCACTGTAAAATGATCTTTTCAATGAGATCTTGTAGTTCAGAGTCTCTTCCTTGTAGCATCATATTCAAATAGATAAAAACTACAATGCCTGGGGATCTCAACTCAAAGCTAGGCTCCACTCAATATAGGGGACAAAGCTTCAAAAGAGTTTTTTCAAATGTTGTGAGCCAAAAACTCAAAGCAATAAATCCAAGTCATCTCTGAGGATGGAAACATAATCTTAGAGACTCTACATATTGTTAAAGCTTTTGTCTACCATTATCATCAAGTGTTCAAAGCTCAAGCTTCCTCTATAGAGCATGAAATTACCCTTTAGCAATTTTTCACAATGGTGCCTTGTAAACTCACTCCTGCCTAGCAAGTGACTTGTGATTGGCTCCTCATTGTGGATGATCAACATGAAATGGTGTCTCACATGGAATATGACAAAGCTCCAGGCATTGATGGTTTCCCCTATGAATTTTATAAAACCCCTTAGGATCTTGTGGGTAGTGATTTGTATAATGTTTTTTAAGAGGCCTTTTACATTCATTCTCTGGGAAAGAATATATATAAAAGAAACATTAAATTCATACCTAAGCAAGTGGATCCAGAGTTGATTTATAATTGGTATCCTATCACCCTCTAAAATGTTTCATGTAAGATCATTTACAAGGATCTTGAAATCCAGTTACACAATCTATTACCACACATCATTCACCCTGAACAAAAAGGATTCATCAGAAGTAGATATATTTTAGACAACATCATAGCATTTAGGGAAGGTATGGACTAGGCTAAAAGGTCTAAGAAACAAGTTATGTTCATTAAAATCGACTTTGAAAAAGCTTATGATTGTATTGATTGGTTGTTCATATTAGCCATGCTTAGAGCCCTGGGCTTTGGGCCCAATTTCATTCAAACCATCAAGATGCTATTTGTTGATTCCTTGGCCATTCTCTCCATTAATGAAGTCACCTCTGATCAATTTGGTTTGTTCCACTCCATTCACCAAGGGTTCCCTTTGGCTCCTTCCCTATATGTGTTTGCAGCTGAGTGTTTTGGATATCTTATTAGTAATTCCCAAGCTAGGGGCTTTGTTAAGGGAATTTATCACCCTCTAGATATAAAAAATCCACATGAAGACATGAAATTACTTAATGGTCACATCATAGATGATTCTTTCCTTATTGTCATTGAGGATGAGGTCAATGTGGATAATGCCTTGAAGTGTCTCAACACCTTCTGCCTATCCTCTGGCTCTAGTATCTAATGTAAAAAAACTTGTTGCTAAAAATAATTATACCTCCCTCCACCAGTGTCATATGCTAAATATGGGTGGGTGTGGATCCAACATGATGAAATCTTCAAATTTCTTGACATCCCATTTGCTTTTGATGCCTCACCACCCTTGTTGTGGTAATATGTTATTGATAGATTTGATAAAAAAATAGAATATTAGGTGACCCAACCACTATCATTAGTAGGAAAATTTCAAATCTTCTCAAAAGTACTTATGACAACCCATGTTTATTACTCTTCATGCTGGGTGCCTTCTAAGAAATCTTACCAGAAGCTGGAGAAATTACCCAGGGTTTTTCTTTGGGGAAATTCTTCTCATGGTAATGGATTCCACATGGTGGCCTCAAAATAATACATCCTCACACTCGATGCGATAGGTATGAGACTCATTTATGTAACTCAAAAAGGATTTTCCTTATGTTCTAAATGGATTGCGCAGGCCATTGAGGGCAAAGAAGCTTGTAAGGTATTGTTCTGACACTACATCTCTTTGGGATTGCCTAAGGGTAAGAAAGCCTTGAAATGGATCAACTTATTGAATTTATTTATCATTAAATGTATCATTAAAATCATAGGGTCCTTTCTAGAGAAAAACATCTGGAAGGCATGGGAAAATATCAAACCATGGCCTCTCTAGAATGGCTCAGGGTTTTGCAATGGGCTGTCTGTTAACACCCACTCACTATGGTGGTCACCTCTTATTAATTTCAATGAAGTTCCTCTGGATGAGGTCCCTTAGATCAATGCTCTCAATTTGTTTTGTAGAGTAATTCATACTATCCAAGATATTTTTTGCAGATGATCTCACTCTTGGCTATCTTGGGAAGAGGTGAAAACAAAATTTTGGTTAGCCAATTCTGAGCAGGAATCCTACTAGGATATAATCAACATTATACTTCTCACTATATTTCACAAAATTTCTATCCACTCCACTCATACTTAGTGGAAGGAATGGAAGTGGTATGTTTAAACTCCCTTTCACAACTACAACCCCTAACTTGGCTATGGATGGCTTACTCTCCACTTAAATATGGCAGATAAGCTCAATTCTCATTAGGGTTTGTATTATTTTATTAGTACATGGGGGTTCCACTTTAACACTATCTGGGGGGCTTACATGGAGCCAAAGATAGCTCATTTTTCTTGGTGTTTACTATACCAGATCTTACCTATTGGTAGAAGGCTTATCCAATTAGGAGTTTCCATTACTACTTACCCTTCCTATGGCCATTTAGAGGCACTCACTCATTTGATCTGGTACTAATCAAAAGCTTAAAGTGTATATACTTGGATTCATGACCTCTTCAGACCTTTTCAATCTGAAATATTTCATTGGTAATGTATTCTACTTCGAGATAAACCTACATCACCTTTTAAATATACTCAAGTTTGGCATACTTTCATAGTGGAGAGTCTTTTTTTCTATGGAAAGAAAGAAATAATTTTGTATTTAATAATGCTTCTTCATATTGTAATTTTTTTCTTTGAACAAGTCTTTTATAATTTCCAATGTTCTCTTCCAGATCCAAGTTCAAGCCAACAAAGTTGTCATAGAGCTTGGTCACCTTCAGGATCTTCTCTCCCAGTGGGGAGGTGATCCTTATGCCATGGCTCAATTTCTACCATCTCAACCACACGAACATAGACTGGAGGACAAAATTACTCTATCACCTCATGGTGGGCATCGTCATAACCAATCTCAGTGCCGTTCTCATAGCAACACCTCACACTAGTGCATGACCCCTCCTAGGTAGCAACGAGGGTGGCAACCTCTACCTCCTTTCCCTACTAGGAAAGATGGTTAGGATGATCTTCCTCCTCTATCTTTAGGTGCTTGGGGGGCATCATATAGAAGTCATTCAGGCATGCTATACAAGTTCCCCAGGCTCTCTCTGGCCATTTCACCCACTTTGACATAGGAAGAAGAAGATGATAGGGACACTTCTCGAGCTACTGGATAGGAGCCAATTCCAGATGGTAATGACTTGCTAAGCTTGGGATGGGGTCTTGATGAATGGATCCTCCACCTTCAGACCTTGCTCTAGCTACTTAATACTTTTTATGATGACATTATGACTTGATCCTAGGTGGGGGCTAGTTGTTTTTGATGTTTTTATTTACGGTTCTTAGGATATGCCTAGTGTGACTTCATAGCATGCTTCCATACCGGATTTTTTTTAATGAATTATTTATATATTTATTTTTTTAAATTTATATATAGATATATTTCTTCAAAACAAATTATTTCATTATTTTTTAAATACAACTATTTCGTATTAAAATTATTATTATGAATAAAAAATTAAAAATTAAGTTATAAAATAATTTATTGTAAAAAATATTTATAAATAAAATATTTATTTATTATATATTTAAATATTCATCGTCATTATTAAAAGGGTTATAGTTTGAATGATGAGAGTGATAGTTTGTTACACCATCTATCAACATAATAATCCCTCTAAATATTTAGAAAGGATAGGGCTAAGTTAAGTTTGTTGCACCATCTACTAGGGTATAAATTCTTCTAGATTTTTGGAATGGATAGCTTTGGGGGTTTAGCTAAAGGAAGTAAAGATGATGATATCAGTGTAATTTAATTACTTAGAATAGAAGCATGCTCTTAGAGGCTTTGATGGAATGGTAT
>JARHVA010001492.1:740000-745000 GCA_037957365.1 Torreya grandis | reverse complement strand
AACTTTGAGCCACTATGGCCCAAATGGCCCTTATCAATGACTCAAACCACTTCAAACACTTTACTTTCATACTCTATGATACTTCTACATGCTTATGAAAAATTAAATTATTTGCTCATACTTTGAAACCTCCATTAGTTCTTAAAGACCTATTAGGCTTAACTAGCCCAAAAACACTATCCTCACAAATAAAGCTCAAACTAATTGTATATAAAGTTTCTAGGCACAATCCACATATGGATGGAAAGATAAAGACCTTAGAAACATCATACAATCCATAAGGAACCTTAATTTATCTTCCAAAGTCTCATAAACACCACTACAAAAATCCTACTCAAACTTGCAATAATTAAAGTCAACAAAGGTCAACTTTAACCTGTAATAACTACACTTGTACAGACATTAGAAACTCCAAAGTACTTTGAGGATGATCTACGAGTCTAATTAATGTTTTTTTAATACCAATATGTTTTGATCAATATTTTGACTTATACAATCATTTCTTTACACTTTGGTTTATTTATAAAAACACAATCAACAATAGTCATCTCTCACATGCAATAAATGCAATTATACAACTATTCAAACCTCCTAATCAATTTTCCTGGATTTCCCTTGAAGTTATCTACCACTTTTATTTTTACACCATGATAAAATCAATCCATTATCAAAATTTATAAAAAAAAAATACTACAGACTGGTTTTCCTTTGTAAATTCAAGCATTTGAATTCCAATGGTCACTTTTTAATGCAACTTTGACAAAGTATGGAAACTAGTGAAATTTGCCTAGGAGACCAACTTTGCACTACCATAATTTTTTGTAGACACAATTTCAAGACTTGAAATTTTAAACACATGATCTAGCTACAAATATGAACAAACCCATGTGACCACTTTTTTCTAACACCTTCACACGTGTGAATGTTTATGTCATCAATATACTTACTCATAAAGTTATACCAAGATGACTAGGATAACCTAGAACTTCAAAAGACTATTCCAATGGATTCATTTCACTTACACAAGTACACAAATCAATATTTACCCCTTAAACATGATCAATCACCTCAAAGGCTTGCACACATGATATGCACTCTCAAATCCACTTTGAACCTATCACTTTGTCATTAATGCATTATGAACTAAGACCACCTTGACATCAATGACAATATATGCATCTCAAGACCATGATCAAGAATCTCCCTTTTTTCCATTGATGGAAAACACCTTTCAGAATGCTCTCTCCTAAAGTGAAAAAACTGCTTCATTCTAATCTTTCTTCCCCTTTGACATTAATGACAAAGGGTGTCTTCCTCAACATGCCAACTTGATCTTTGGACCTAAAAAATTCCTCACAGAGCTTAGAAATATCATCCTAACATCATGATCATCTCATATAACCTATTCTCAAACCATACTCAACCACACAAGTTCCTTGGAATTGAAACATCTCACATATACTCCCCCTCACTCTATGCATACCTTGCATATTATCAATTGAAGAGAACATTCCTCTATCTAAATTTCCCATACCTTTCATATTATCTTATAGAAATCATACCATGCATGTTATCTTATAGAAAACATGCCCAAAATTCACATAGTCCTTAATAAACCTAAGTTATCTCCCTCCAACTCCATATTCCACCTGAACAAAACCAAAAGATTGCAAACATATATAAGTAAACTATCTTATAAGAACATACCTTGAATGAAGCTATCTTCATCCACACATAAGATAGCACAACTATCCAAAATCATTCATGAGACAATTGAATGAAATGTTGATCTTCTTCAGCCCAAATTACCTCTTTAAATGGTATACAAACCTTCTCATATGAAGTGAAAAACCACAACTGATATGAACAATAAAAACATACTCAAAGTAACTAAACTTACATGAAACCATGCTTATAAGAGCTCTTCAAGATACCAACCTGAAAAAGTAGCCTCATTAGGCCATATATGGATGAAATCTGATTGCATTCATACCTTCATTCTATTTCAATGTAAACATACCTTCACAATCTTATCCCTTCAAGGACCTCTCTGTTGCACAATAAAAGATACTCCTCTCCTTGGTCATTTCAAAGAGGTACATTGCAAACAAAGATACATAGCTTAAAATTATCATACCTTTACACCAAGGGACTACCTCCAGCATAACATAACCTTATTAAACATTTTTGTATCATTATTTTATACCTATTCACCAATTTTGGTGACCCAACTCATTTTACAATCCACGATACACCATGTTAAGGGTTTCATGTGTTAGAACCCTTATGCTAACCAAAGACACTCAAACTAGGATATTCTTCCATATATAACTTTAGACCTTCAAATCACTTATCATAACTCTTAAAAGGTGATATACATCTTTGAGAATCTTGAAATTGATTGAAAGAATCCATACTCAACTATATGCATATCAAGATAAAGAGCATACCTTGACCCAATTATTAGTCGCTCACTTATCAACCTTGCAACACCATTCCATAATGCCTCAAATAACTAAGTAATGCCTCTATGAAGCCTAATAGATACACCTCACCTACCAATTCACTTATAACACCCAAAACATAGGATATACCCAAGCCTCCATACTCTCACTAGTTTGCTTGTTTTTCGCAACCTCCTCATAGGCTTGATTTGCTCATCCATCTTCTCTTTGACTCCCTTATCAACACACCCTGATAAATATTATTCTTATCTTGTCTTCATAACTACCACCAAAAAAACCATCTTTATTAATATGTTCATCAGCCAATTCATCCTTGGTCTCAATCTAATCTCTTTTAATAGTCTTAGGTCTCCATATCCATGTACGACCTCTTCCTTGCACAATAGGATCTCCATACACTTTGTTTTGCCTTGATAACTCATTAAACCTGTTCTTACAATATTTTTAAATATGTTCAAATATATTAAACTTGAAACAAATAATATCATTCATACATGTAGCTTGATGATGGTTTTTATCTCCTTTTGACAAGTTACCTCTCCTTTTGTAATCTCTTGCAATGTGACCAAACTGATTGCAAGTATAACATTGACTATGAGATGAATTAAAAAAACTCATGAAATTGGGATAAATTTATGGTATTATCACCTTATTCTTCATGCTATCATCCTTCTTTTCCTGAGCTAATTCCTCTTGCTCAACCTTGCTCATTTTGACCACTAGCTTCTCATGCTCAACCTTCAAGGAGCCTAGCTCAGTTTTCAATTGATCACACTCGACCTTCTTTGAAATCAAACTTGAATTTAAAGCCTCTAACTAATTCTTAATATCATGAATAATCATCTTGTCCTTTTTAATTTTTAAGTCTATCTTAGAGTTAAATATACATACCTTCTCCCTAAGAACCTCCATAGAACTCATCCTTACATTAACATATTCTAACTGAAATTTGAGATCCTTAATAGCCTTATCATCCTCTTTAGCCATAATGATCATGTAAATCTTCAAGTTAAAAATATTATACTCATAATCCTTATCCATAGAACTCAATTCTTGATTTTCTTTCCTTATTTACTTATCCATTTTGTGCTTCAAGGACCACCTTCTTAGTTGTCAAGCCTTTCTGAATGACCTACTCTAATACCAATTGTTGGAAGCAAAATCACTAAGATGATGGGGGTGAATCATTAATGAAATAAAATAAAATTCAATTCCAATTATTCAAACTGTTAACCATTTAAAATAAACATTCATGAAGCATATCAACCATTCATTATAATGAACAAACAAAACAATGCAAGATCAAAGCACATAATACATGAATTATGTGGGAAACCCTCATGGGGAAGAAAACCCACTTGAAACAAAATTTGTAATACTATATTATAAATTTATTTCTTTAATTTATATTATAACCAACTGACCAAGGAGCACCCACCCCTCAATTTTGTCAAGCACCCACTAGACCTTTAGACAGCACCAACTAGAAAGGAGGCTACAACCCCCTAGATGATCAAGCACCAACTCAATCACCTCAAAACTAATATAAAACTTTAATCTGATATATGAAACACCTTATAATGGAATCATATGTATCTAACACCTTCAAACCTTTCTCTCTACCTCATACAACTGATGGTAGTTCATACAAACTTAAATCTACCTATTACATAGGCATACAACAACTCTTTCTCTTCTTTACTCATACACATTCTCGTGACCTTGAGGCCATTCCTCATTCACACTATGATATTATTAAATGTAAATAAAATATTGAAACATCATTAATATAATTCATACACAACATTTTCATTACTCTTCAAACATATATTCAATGCACTTCTTCACTCTAGGTCATCTAGACAAACTAGGCCTAATCATGCCTTGAATCAATACAAAACATTACTGATTACCTTCAACACCACTGTAAGATCTTCATGACATGTTAAAAATGTTATTATTATTATTTTCATGCCCTCATCCACTTCTGAAAACTCTCATACCATTCTCTTCACTCTCTAATAGTCTAACGAACACAATGAGGCTAAAATAGCCTTCTACATATACATGATTATTTATTCAATCAGTCTTGGTCAGCCACAACACTTTAAATTCTTATATCAACATCAAAATATATATTTTTAAATTTTACATACAATATACATCAACTCATTAGCTCATCCATGCTTCAAATGGCTCAAAACAACACACTAAGCTTAAGCAAGACCTAAGCAATTAACCCTCCATTAGGCCACACATTACACTTAGATACCAATAGCCCTTAACAAAATATAGAACCATTTTAAACATTTTAAAACAAGTTAATCCATGAATTATTTATTTTTAACAAGTCATACAATACTCCAAGTCACTCTCTCACCTTATTAAACCTCTTTTATCCCTCAATCCTTCAATAGGTCCCATGGAGACCTAATTCACCTTCACGAAACACTTTGAGCCAATATGGACTAGATAGCCCTTACCAATGAATCAAAACACTTCAAAAACTTTAATTTAATCCTATATGAGACTTAT